>CM060706.1:154003344-154235844 GCA_030686995.1 Artemisia argyi | reverse complement strand
TAAGTCAACGAACAATTAGCATTTCAAATTATTATTCGCCCATTGTTTGATGGTACATCACCAAATAAATCACAAAAATTATTAACATTAAACATTTGTTACAAGATCGAGTTAGATGGAAGACGCCTTAGTAGAAACCATTGAAAATATTATAATAGTCGACATCCTATATAGTACGTCGATTTTGGAATGCTTCATTGGTTTCAACAATGGCAGGTTGTTGCTATTTCTTTAGAAACGAATTTTCTATGTTAGAAACCAGTTAACAGTCCCTGTTTAAATAGTGTGCATGGAACTTTTCTTACAGAAATGAAGTAACCGTACCTTGTTTTTTCACTAGTGATCTTTTCTTCCTGCTCCAAGCATAAAAGATAGCTAAAAACAAGATCCCTATAACAAGACTAGATAAAATCGATACTGAAGCTAAGGTTATTCGCCTCCTTTTGTAGGAGCTAGATTCAGATGACTCTACAAAATCATGTAGTAAAAAAGTTAAAAGTAATTAATTAATGACATTTCTGTCCACGTGCACACAAGACAGTACACATAAAAGGGTGTGTATAAAGGAGGACGGGTGTTTGCATAGAAATACCCCTAAAGTAATTGTGATAGAGAAATGAGTTGAAAATAGGCTTACCTTTTAAGTCGGATCTGGCCATTCTCACGTACAGATCTTGGCTTTCATCAAGTGTTCGAACATCCATTAAATTGCCCGACCACATTAAACATCCACTTCCGCCCTCCGTGATCTCAATATTTGCATATGCTGCACACGAACAATTCCTCTTGCAAGCCGTTGCACATTCATCAAGTGTCATGCTCCGGTTGTACCATGAGCGTCGAGTATCTGGAAGTTTAATATTCTTGATCACTTGAAAACCATCCCCATTTGGGCAGTCTAAAGGCGTTCTACGACGACACCCACTTGACCATTCGGATGCATTCCATTTGGCAGGGTTTTGTGGTTCGAACCCTTCCATACAACTGCAAATTGGTGAGTTGTTTGCGTTGCACTTTCCATATGGACCACATAGCCCATAATATTGTTGACACATGCTAGTATCGTCGTGCCAGTATGGGACCCACTTCTGGAGTTTATCGTTCCAGATCAATCTTTCGAAGTTACCTTCTGAACTTAAGTAGACACGTGTCACGACTGAACTGTTAACAGGTGCGTACATGTAGTACGCCTCTTTATCATTAAAAACAAACTTGTGGGTGAATATTGAGTTAGATACGTGGTTAGGCAAGCCATTGAACGTTTTACCATTCCACGGTCCCTGCCTTCTGAACGGAACTGAACCTTTGTCTTCAAAAAGCTGTGGGAACCCCTCGGTATCCATGAACCCTACGTACTGACCTGGTGAAGGATCGTCGACGCTTTTCCACGAGATAAACCGCCTATCTAATCCGGAGTCCAGGTCCTTCCCGAATTTCATTCTAGGGAGAAACGTGTCTGTAGGATAATCAAAACTTTGCCAAACAAAAAATTTATCATCATTTCCCCTCACAACCAGATTTCCGGTGCTCAAAAGTTGTGCGACTGGAATTATTATTGTTGTGGGAGATACTAGACTATTGTTAGATGACCAGAAGACACTGTGGTTGGTACCAGCGATAACCAATAAGGATCCGTTGGTGTCAACTTTGAACACCCCAGACGAATCAGTTATTGGTGTCTTTCTGTTAGCAACCCACACTACTGTTTGTGGGGATACGTTTTTGTACCATATCCCCAAGAACCGATTTCTAGACCTCCCGGGACTAAAAAACCCGAGTTCATACATTTCATTCGTCGAAACAAGGGTTTCGCCATCTCGGATAGCTTGATCAACTGTTATTGTGTCTCGTGCTGCACAAGTTGCTAGAAAAGAAAATACAAAGAGTAAGAAACTGCCTAGGACCTCCATCGATGTTTTCTTGTGTGCATAAATTGTAGTGTTTAATTTGGAATTTATTCTCGTGTTCAAAGTAGGTTGAGTGGTTGGTGGAGTTGACCCGCGGGTTGACCCCTATCCACACGTCAGAATGTTATAAGGGATAATGCGGGTTGACCCCTATCCACACGTCAGAATGTTATAAGGGTAGTGGCAGCCATGCCGTTGGGCCATCGGTTTGCCCCCAAACCGCCGGGGAACACCGCCGCCACCCCAGCGGTTTGGGTGGGCGGTTTGGTTCAGCGGCAAAGAACCCAGCTGCGGTTTGGAATGCTTGTGAACGTTGGACATTGAATGCTTGTGTACGTTGGAGGTAAAAACAAAAAGAAAGCCTTTGTTGGGAGTTTTATTGTGGAACAAAAAAAAAAAAAAAAAAACTGTTGATGGTGGTACTTGTGTTTAAGAAGATGAAGAAGAAGAGCTGATATAAATTATCATGCAGTCCACAAAAAAAAACTGTTGATGGGCCTTTGTATTCCTTTGTCTTTTCTCGTTTTTGGATTGCTTAATTTTTTAAGTATTATGTATTTTTATTTAAATTATTAATGAAATATTATGTTTTTATTAACTTATTTATTTATGAAAAAAAAAAAAGTTGGTGGTTTGGGAGGTATGAAAAAAGTATGGTTGCCACTAAAAAAGGGTTGGGAGGTATGAAAAAAGTGTGAGAGAGGTGGAATGATATTATTGGTTGGTTGGGAGGTATGAGTTTTTTTGGGAGGTATGGTTGCCACCACCCTAATGGACAATATAGGCAGCAAGTTTATTGAAACGGGCACGTTTACTTTCTCCACTAGCTAAGAGATTCTTTTGTGTAGAGATAATATAAATTAAGAAAAAAAATACACCGTTGGTCCTTAAACTTTTCACGAAAAATCACAGGGCATTTTAATTTTTTCTTTAGCCGTCAGGCGTCTAAAACTTGAGATTTTGAGTTTGAATGCGTCCCTCCAGCACCATTTCATATATTTAGGTTATTATTCATGCAAATCTCCTCCTCTACTCTTCTTCCACACATGAAAACTTTCAGCCTATGCTGTAAATTGCATTTTTAACGTCAAACTTAAGAATAATGTACTTCTGGAACAAATTACAGAATAATCATAATGAGCAATCCCAAACAGTGAGAAGCACTAATAAGCAGAAAACAAGCAATCCCAAACAGTCCCTAAAATCTCATTTTACGGCACCTCATAAACCAACCAAAAAAATTTTAAAAAATAAAATAAAAATATCACTAATTAAACAAGTTTCCAAATCAGTTAATTCCAGAATTTTATGAGATTTGGTTGAAAATTGAGGAAATGAAAATTAAAAAACTAAATTGCTGTTACAGACTAAGTTTTTGCAGCCCTAAAAAGTGGTTTAAGACCTTTAAAAAAAATCTAAAAATTAAAATAAAAATACCACTAAGTAAACAAGCTATTAGAGTACATTATCCCAAGATTTTGTAAGATTTTGTTGAAAATTGAGGAAATGAAAAATAAAAAACTAAATTTGTTTGTTTGAGACTTTTTGACTTTTTTTCAAGTTTTTGAATATGTTGACTTACATGAAATTTAATCTATCCTAGCTGCTCTAATATGTAGTTATAAGCTATGATGAGACTAATTCAAGCTATGAAAACAATTTATGCAAGTGAATCCGTGATTATGCAATCCTAAAATGCTAACAGTGAAGCTAAAATGGAAATTAAAGTGGATTTTGACTTTTATATGAATGAGACCTGTATTTTATGATTTGACTGTTCTATTAGGACCTAATATGACATGATTGAACCAAAAGTTATCACTGAAACACAAGGGAACTCATTGAACACCCTTTTACCAAACACCCATTTAAAATTATCTGATTTGTGATTTTAAAAGGATTAGACTGATTTAGGCCATGATACTGATTCATAAGTACTTAATATGATGTTATAAGCCAAGTGAATCACAAAAACACAAATCTTAACCACAACTTTAAAGGAATCAAAGGTATGCAATTTTTGGCAGTTATGAGTAAAAATGAGCACAAAGAAAACTAATGAACAAGTAGGCAATATTAAGCAGTAACTTAACTAAAATACACTAAATAAGCATGAAAACACAGAGATAAGCAGTGAATAAGGACATCTACAGTAAAATGCAAAAATTAAGATTATGGCTTACAAATGCTATCCTGCTTAGAACAAGGGAACCAGGTCATCAAATCACAACCTATAGCTTCCCATGAAGCACTAAACCCAAGGCCATACAAGATAAACCCTGGTCCATGCTTCTTCTTTATTCTTTTTTTGATTTTTGATTTTCCATTGATTTTTTTAGTATTTTTGAGTATTTTTGATATTTTGAATAAAAACATGTCTAAGTACTTCCTAAGCTTATAAAAGCTTATAAATAAGTTAAATGAGTTCAATGGAACAGGAAACAACACATTTCAACACCTTTTAAGTACAAATGAGATTTTCACTAAAATTTGCAAATTCTGAATATAACTAAGATAACTTGAAATTTATATTAAGGATCACTTATATTACACTAAGAATGAAGAAAACATGTTTTTTAACTAGGTTTTACAACTAAAGGTGGAAAATAAATAAAAATGACATGAAAATTAACTAAGAAAACTACTATATTCAACATATATATTTATCAGTCTCATAGTTATATTCTCATAGTAATATCTATTAAACCTTTCAATTCGATTCAGTGCGATGTATATTTATCTTGCAGACCTAAAGCATATGCAGAAAACATATTTTTATGCAGAAAATGACAAGTAAAAAAGGCATGATCCAGTCACATAGAGATCGAAGACATCGGAAAACTCATGTGGTGTGTATATAACACTAAACAATCATCGATAGTTCATAGTTCAAACGTTGGTACATGTCAAACTAAAGTCAACATAGACTGATTCTAGATGATAAGTTATTGTATTACATATTTACATTGTTACTGATTTAACGTGACAACCATTTTAAAAACTATGATCAATAGACTTCTTACAATTATGACATTAAAAATGCAATTTACAGCATAGGCTGAAGGTTTTCATGTATGGAAGAAGAGTAGAGGAGGAGATTTGCATGAATAATAACTCAAATATATGAAATGACCATTATGCCCTTCACTAAAAACAAAACAAAATAGTAAATAGTGCTGGAGGGACGCATTCAGACTCAAAATCTCGAGTTTTGGATGCCTGACGACTAAAAAAAAGTTAAGGTGCCCTGTGATGTTTCGTGAAAAGTTTAGGGACCAATGGTGTATTTTTGTCATAAATTAATTTTTGATTTTTGTTAGAACCCGTCATATTTCATAAGAGAGAGAAATGTGAGCTTTGACCATTTAAAGGCAAAACAAGATGACAAGACATATAGCACTTAATTACTGTATGGAAAATGATTTGCACACTCTTAAAATTTATTAGGACACTTCAGTATATGCAACAGACAATTGTAAATTAAGTATAACCTGCTTTAAGTACTTGTATAATGGAGTGTCCCAATAAGATTTGGGAGTGTGCCAATCACCTCCCTTACTATATATACTAAATGGCATTTGATACAACGTCGTTTATGTGTGTGGGTTCCTGCATTTTTTTTTCAGTCTGATCCAATGTTATTCTTGGCCCATCTCACGCACATATACCATTTCTTATCTATCTCCATCCATCCATCTCCTTATCTATACATTTCCATAACTCTCTCCATCCATCTCACCATTTCTTCTTTTTCCAGATATATCTACACCGACATCCTGCTTCAATCCCAACATTCAATGACACCGCCATCCTGATTGAACCATATGTGCATAAATCATCATCGAACGACAGCATTAAGGCCTCAACAACAGGATTAAGATTGAAAGAAGGAGAAGAAGATTACATAAAGGTTTGTTCATACCCATTTTATAAAAAAAAAATAAAAAATAAACTTGATGGTAATTAGAACTTTGTTGGGGTCGTGAAAATTTTCGATATTGATTAGTTTTTTTAGTGTGAAGGATGTATAGGAGACATTCTTGCCAATGGTTTCTGTTAAGGTTGTGAAAAACTATGGAGTTACCTTATAATCTCGAAGATGAAGAAGAACCTAGAAGAAACCGCCTACCATCTGAGGATTTTTAGAGGTATTCTTTTGATTTTTTTAAATTTGCTTGAAAGTGTTTGTTAATTGAATGGTTTTTGTGTGTTTGGTGTTTAGTTTTGTGGGTATTTTATACAATGTATTCGGCCGGCATACGAGAGGCTGGAGCGTTTGCAATTTTACGATTTGCAACAATTCATGTCCTTGGCATTGTAGTCGATGTAGCGAAAACCGTATTGAGGTTTATATGTAATTTGTATTTAGTTTGTGTTATTCTTTTGCATACTTTTTATTCATGTGCCCTTCTTTTGTTTCAAGTAAATAGTTGGTGACATATTAACAGATTGCTGCACTTGATTTCATATAGGGGCTTAGTAACCATCGATCCTATTTCGGCTCCGAAAATCAGAAAGGTTTTTTCCTTATTCTCTTTTTATGATTTTACTTATGATGCCTTTGTTGGTGTTGTTGGAATATGTGAAAAACTAGAAGGGGGGGTTGAATAGTTTTACGTCCTTTTAAAATTTATTACCAAAATATTTTATAGCTTATATAAAAACTTTCGATTCGATCTCAAGTGAATTCAAGTGACAACCAATACAAGCAATTCTAATCTAATAATGAAAGTATTGAAATGTAAGAAAAGATAGAGTTAGAAAGATCAAACCACAACACGCGAATTTATAGTGGTTCGGCTACAAGGACACCTTCCTTGACCTACTCCACTCCCCGAGTACCACACTCGAGAGTTTTCTTCACTATGTCAACAAACTCCTTATGGTGGAGAAACCTTACACACCTTGGCTTACACGAGTTAATGACACTAAGCTAAATGTCGAGTTCTAATCATAGCTAGAACCAATCTCACAACTTCTTCACAACTTCACACCTTCTTCACACCTTCACAACTTCTTCAAGACTTCAATCCTTCTTCACACCTTGTCAACTTCACACCTTCTTCTAAGCACAACTAGATCACAACTACTAAACTACTTTACAACACACCTAGTTTCTACAAACAACAAATTCACACAACACTTTTACAAAGATCTAACACTACTACAATATGAAACTAGCTAATCACAACACTACTACAATTAGATGGATGTAGAGGAGTGTTCTTCTTCTTGCACTTGAATGGATGAAGCTTTAGATCACTTGGAAACAAAGACTTATGAATTATATGATCAAAGGATTTTAGATCTAGAAATGGAGGTTGAATCAGAAAGTTTATAGTGCAAAAAGGTAAGAAAAATATGTGAAATGATCCAATATTTATAGGGCCAGAAAATACTGTTCTGGAGCGTGCCGGTCCCCTTAATTAGGGGGAGGTCCCCTTAATGATTAAGGGGGCCGCCTAGTAAAATTAAGGGGGCCGCCCTCCTGAACGTTGGAAAAGTTTTTCTAGATAAAATTTGCCCTTTTTGGTTGGAAATTTGAAATCATATCTTTGTAGTTTAATATAACAATACCAAAAATGATTTACAAATATATATAAAATGTTAATACATTTTATAAAAAGTTATGTCTTAAGACAAGCTTTCCTTTGATCATGTAATGCATAAGATGCTTAGTTTATGCATACCTTAAGTGATATTAGATGTAGAGGTAAATATTTGTTACCAAATACTTGTTTATGTCTTAATCTTGACTTAATTTGATTTGAGTTTTGTGATTATCAAAACATAGGTTTATTAAGAGATATTAATAACATTTTTAAACATTATTTATATCAACAATCTCCCCCTTTTTGATGATTACAAAACTTAAACTCATTAACTCAAAAATTAGTTTTTAAAGAAGTATTTTAGTGAGTTTATATTTACTTCTCCCCCTTTTTGTAGAATCAAAAAGGTTATGCCGACAATTTTCAAATGTGAAAATTTGACGGGAAGTTATCTCGCCCTTGATGTGTACTCCCCCTCGTTTGGGGGCACCAAGAGAACGAGCTATGGAATGCTTTGCAAAACAAAAATATTAGAAGCATAAGTATATTCATGCAAACATACATTAGGTGATAAAGAAAGAAAAAATGTTTGAAAGAAAGCATTCATATTATAGAAATGATTGTGTCAAGACACAACATACAAGTAGCAATAAGGATTACAAGTAGGAAAGCTAGTACACAAATAAACAACTAGAAAAATACATCATCATGCAAAGAGTACATGGTCTTCATAGAGCTTGCAAGCAAAATGGTGGTAGAGGCTTTATTTATTAAGCATATCAAATGCTTAATTTGGAGAGCATGATGGTGATGGTGGAGGAATGGGTGAGAATTGTGGTGGAGGAATGATTGGAGAGGATGGTGGAGTTGGTGGTGGTGGTGGGTTGGTAAGCAAATGTTCAATATATGAAAACATATATTGAATTTCATCTCTAAGGCCAAAGATGACGGTGCGGTTGTGGATGCAACAAAGACAAGTATCCCCATGGGATTCAAGTAGCCTCCAAGGCACGGGATTGGCAAAGAATGGTGGTGTAATTGATGGAGATGAAAGATGAGTGTCAAGAGGTGTTATTAGTGAAAGTGAGATGGTGAGATGGATGGAGATAGGTTCTTGTGTAGGAAGTGGTGATGATACTTGTGGTGACAAGTGTGAGTTGATGTAGTCATTGATTGATGAGGTTGAGGGTATGGAGGATGAGGAGGTTCCATGAGTGGAAGGTGTTTTAGATGGTGCATTGGGTGCACTTGGGGATGAGCATTTGGGTGGAGGTGATGGGGTTTTGTTGTCTTCATTTGTTAAGTCAATGAAGAGTTGTTTTGGGGGGATGACCACAAGCTTTTGTTTCTTGGAGGCTTTGGAGTGTGAGGTGCTTGGTGGAGTCATGATGATTTAGATGATGAATGATGAGATGAAGAATGGTGATTATGGAGGGAATTTATAGTATGGAAATGGTTGTTTTAGGTATGTATTTGAAATGGTTGAATGAGATTCTAAAATCAGTTGGGTTAAAATGGGAAATGGTAGCTGATACTAGAGAAAGGATTCACAAGATGCAAAAGAAAATAGTGAACCCAGTTCCAGATGGCCGGTCCCCTTAATTGTAGGCCGGCCCCCTTAATGATTAAGGGGACCGCCTAGGGAATTAAGGGGGCCGCCCATCTGGTGTTTCCCCAGACGACCAGAAACCCAAAATTTGTAGAATTTGGTGATTTTTCAAGGGTGTTTTTCCAACAAGCTCTATTAGAAGTATATACTCTAGGAATGATGATATATAAACATATATATATATATATATATATATATATATATATATATATATATATATATATATATATATATATATATATATATATATATATATATATATATATATATATATATATATATATATATATATAAAACCAAATTTTGCATGCAAATTAACATATTATAATCCACATTGAAAAGAAGCATAGCATAACATTAAGATAGTAGCATGATAATAGTTAAAGTCTAAACATCATTCAAGAGATAAACAAGAAATAACACAAGTATTTCCGAATAAATCGGACAAATAGCAAACCATACAAATGTCTAATAGAAACAAATAATAACAAGTAGCAATACGTCAATATCTTCTACTTCTTCTTCTTTCCAAGCATCTTCCTAAACATCTTCCCAACGGATTTGAATCCTCCTCGAAGTTCTTCATGTATTTGTTATTGACGGTTGATGATGGACGTTTGACGAGTGAAGAGAAGCTCATCGGTACGTTCATGAGGAAAAGGAACTTGATACTCGGTATCATCAATATCGGAAAGATTTTCAACAAAGGTCGTGGGGGATGGAGTACTAACACGTGAGGTGTTTTCCTCCTCATCATCATCGTCCTCACGATGAGATGTAGAACCACGAGGCCTAGAATACAAAGGAACACGAGATTTTCCTTTGTCACTTCGAGAACGACGAGTACGAACACGAGTAAGTTGGTTCAAAGTAGGAAGGATATGAACGTAGTAATCTCTTTGAAGATGTGGGTAATGTTCCATCACATAACGATAAAGTCGTGTGAGGAACATACCGTAAGGAAGATTGGCATTTGGGGTATTTTTGGCGGACATGATTCGATGGATAAAAAGATAAGCCAAATTGTATTGCTCTTCAGCAACTACACAATACAACATGTGGGCAATGCTCGCCGTGACATGATCACGGTGACCACCAGTACTAAACGCATTCTCGCGAATGAGTTCTTCCCACTTTTTCATATCTTGGCTTAGCTCTTTGAGGAGGATTTGATTTGCATGAATATCGACATTCTTCGACTTGATTACTCGACTAGTCGTACGACGTTCTAGTTCAAGCATTCAACGAATGTCTTCAGGACTAGGAATCTCAGAATAGCAGGGGCCATCCTGAGGACGATTTCTTTCAAGAGAGGAAAGATCCCATTCATTTGAGAAGACGGCTTGGCCGTTGTATGGGATTCTAAGAATTTGTCCAAATTGAGCAAGAGTAAGAGTGATGAATTGATTTTGAATCATGAAGGAAATGAGGATATTGCCATAGGGATCGGTTTGCACCGTCACTTGGCTATAGAAATCGAGGATAAAACGAGGAATGATTGGTTCGTTGATTTGGAAAAGACATTCAAAACGAATATTGGAGAACATTCGTTCGGTTTGATCAGATTCATAGAAAGATGGATCGACAATTCTTCCTTCGTGAATGTTTCTATTTTCAATAGGACGATAGAAACATGCAACTGAAGGAGACATGCCGGGAGTAGAAGAGACATTTGGAATGTATTGTTTGGTTTTGGAGACATCACCAACCGTGGTCTTAGGCATTTTCACCTAAACAATATAACAACAAAAATAACATTAAGATAAAAACAACTATCATGCATATGTTATATATTTATATATATAATTATATGCAATATATATGGAACGAAATTATACTTCGACACAAAAAAAATATTCAATGAAGTAGTTTCATAATGTTCTTTTTATTTTGATTTTAAACTCGTTTAGAATATATGATATCAAAGAGTATGCTATCATAATTCATTTCGAAGTAAGGTTAGATATATATTAGATTATATATCTTCCATTTCATAAGAGTTTGACACAACATAAGCTTGTTTAAGAGATTAAAATGCGAATTTTAGTTTTCAAAAATATCCTTTTTGAGATAAACCAAACACTCCCTTAACTAGATAAAAACATCCTAAAACATCAATATATATATATATATATATATATATATATATTGATTATATATCTTGATGACATTTATTGATTCTAGTAGTATAAACAAATTTTATGAGCTAGTTTTAAGTTTCAAATAACCACATATAGTTATAGTTTGTTCATGAGCCAAACGCCCATGTTGTCTTCATGAACCATTTTATAACGAATTGAAAAGTATGTTTTGATTGTTTATAACATTAAAACAATGTAATGTAGTAAGTTTTAAATAGTTTTTAAGAGTTATATCAACAATGTGCCTTTTGAAAATAAAATTCAACAAGGGTTTATGGGCGATTAATGATTTTGACAAAATGATATGTTATACTAAATTTGAGTTGCAATACATCATCCTAATCCTATGAGAAGCATTTGGTAGTTCAATTCCTAGCTTCTATTTCACTAAAATTTGAATTAAAATAAATTTTAATAAAATGCCTAATTATTGACTAGACACCAAATTGAATGAAATGTGATGAAATGCATGTTGGAAAACTTACAAAAGATGTTGTTATATGTTTGGTTAGCGTTTGCCCCTTGCGAAACAACCCCGGATTGGTGATATGGTGGAGTATTTTGATGGTTTTGGGTGTTTTGGTTCGTACTCAGCAATGATGGGGAAGAAATATATGAGCAAATGGAGTATTTGGGAATGGAAATAAGGTGGAAAACGGATTTGGAAGTGTCAGATGGCCGGTCCCCTTAAACATTAAGGGGACCGCCCTCGATAACAAGCCGGTCCCCTTAATCTTTAAGGGTGCCGCCTTTGAAATTTTTGAATTTTCGCGGAATTAGTTTCTGGAACAAATATATTTATACGTATATAATTAGATTTATAATATATCAAAAATACGTAAACGTTTATTGGCACGATGATAAAATACTTAACAATTTTTAATTACCGTTTCGATAATTAAAATGTACCTTTGACAATTTTGGATAAAATGATCAAAGTGTTAAGTTGATGAGAGGTTTGAGGTGTGTTCGGGAATATGTGAATAAGTGTATATATATATATATATATATATATATATATATATATATATATATATATATATATATATATATATATATATATATATATATATATATATATATATATATATATATATATATAAGTATAAATGTGAGTGAAAGATGGGTTGATGGGTGAGGTTTGAAAGATAATAGCGGAGATAGGATATAGTCAACGAGAGGAGTTTGTTTCATCCATAGTGTTCACGTGCGAAGGCGTTCTTGCATGATAAAAGTCCACTTGACTCATATCCCTTCATCATCATGAGTCTTCTAAAAGAGGACTTAATAGAATAACGCGAGGGGGGAAGGAAAGGGTTCGATAATGAACAATTTCCTGGAGTTCTAGAAAGTCAACTAATGACGTATCTAGGTTATGTGCAAGTATATATATATATATATATATATATATATATATATATATATATATATATATATATATATATATAGTGTAAGGTTATTTTCAGAACCAAATAAATTGCGAGAACTGCGAGAACCAATCTTAGCCTTTAAATTTTTTGATCAATGGTTGAGAATACACATGGCATTTTTGTAAATAAATAGAACTATTTTCCTGCATTTTTCTTAGATTGAGGGTCAAAATAGGTATCATACATTTCACATTCATTTGTAACTGATTTGGCATAACTTCTCCCATTTGATTCAATCATATCAATTCCGAAAATATATCACAATTTAAAACACACGCTACTTATCATCTCTCAGTTAAAATCCCCAATTACTAGGTTTTTTTCAATCGTAAAAAATTGGGAAGCCTTTTTATTCTTTTCTGATTGTACCATGTTTTTTTGTAGCAGAAGCATGAGACAATTATTTGAGATAAAAATCAAATCAGGTTATTTTCGGTGGTTATGTATGAGATAAACAAAAAAGTAGATCTCATAGAAATTATTAGGAATCTTGTTAATCTCTCGTTCCGATACATTAACCGCCATGTAATCAGATGGAATTTTCGTCTTCCAAAAAGAAAAAGGTTCGAATTGTGTTCATGCACACAGGTAATTTTCTTTATTAAAAAAACATCACTCTGATATGAAACCATGCGCTAATGTGTTATCCATCTGTTATCCGATTCTCGTTATAGAAGAAGATCTAAAATATCAATCCTCGCGGTTGCAAAAAGTGGAGTCGGTGCATTTTTATCACAAATATAAGGTTTAGTTTTATTTAGATGTTGTAAATCGCTTTTGATATGGTGCTCGTACATACTTGATAATTACTAGTGGGTTAATTTGATTGAAGATATCGTCATGTTTTTCGGGTTCTAACTGATTGATTTTTTTTTTTGTGGGTATGATCAAGATTTTCATTTTTTTTATGGGTTTAATAAAGTCTTGATTTATATTGTTGGTTTTTGGTTGAATTTTTGTTTCTTGATGATGGAGTTTTTATTGGAGTATGAAAGTGACAGGTAGTTGTGGTGGGTTCTTGGAATAAATCAACGTCAATGATGGGGTGAAGTGGTGGTGGGATGGAATTTTATTTTGTGATTTAGTTTTATGATTCAATAGGATATTAAAATGAATTGATTGAATTTAGTAATTTAGTTTTAAGATTTAACGGGATTGAATTTAGTTGTTGTTGTTTTCTCTTTAAAAAAAAATATAGTTCTTGAAGTGCATATATGTTTTATGGTTGATCCAAAAGTAATAAAAAGAAGGTGCATAAGTGTTATTGAGAGTGCACATGTGTTTTTAAAGTTTGTGGTGAATTCGATGCCTTTTGTGCACATGTGTTTTTTAGTGTTTATTAGATGGTGCATATGTGTTTTGTGGGTGGTATAGATTCAATGAAAAGATTGTGCATATGTGTTATTGAAACTGCATATATGTTTTTATAATTTGTGAGGAATTTGATACTTTCTGTGCATATGTGTTTTCACGATTTTGTTGTTTAAATGTATTGAAAGTGCATATATGTTTTTAGTTATAATATAAAGATGTTTTGTGTTTAATTCTGATTTAAGAGTGCACTTGTGTTTTGTGATTAAGGATGTACTAGTTTCTCAAAGAAATCAATTATATGGTCTTGTATACACAAGTTAAAAATACATTGTGCATATGTGTTTTATTAGTTGTAATGATTAAATAATTCGTTTATAAATTGGTTGTGGTTATAGGTACGAGTATAATGTGCGATATGAAGAGTAAAGACACAAGTGCATGAAGTTATGATAAAAAGTAAAAAGTAAAGACACAAGTGCATGAAGTTGCGAGAAGATTTATAGACACGACTATACATAAACGAAACTTTTCATTTATTGTTTACTTTTAGAATTTTCTATTTGAATTGTATGACATTATTTTTAATTTTGTGTATAATGTTTTTGTTTTGAAATGTATACGATACATGTAAATTAGTTTTGTTTATCATTCAATGCACTTGTGTAAATATTTTTGACCAAAACACATTAGAGTTTTTAGCAATTGAACAATAAATATATATGTTAATTAACCTATAAAAAAACACATGTGCACCTTAACTTTTGAAATCATGCATGATGGAAAAATAATTATTTCAAAAAAAAAAAAAAAAAAAAAGTTCCTAAAATTTAGGATATAAAAAAACGTTTTTTATTAAACAAATTCAAAAAGAAAATAAAAAAAAGTAATTTTACCATTATACCCTTTTGACTTAAATAATAAAAATTAATATCCAAAAAAATTTGATTGGTTGATGTTGGTTCTCGCAGTTCTCGCAATTTATTTGGTTCTGAAAATAACCTCACCCTATATATATATATATATATATAATATACTAAGTATAAGAGTATATATATATATATATATATATATATATATATATATATATATATAAGTATATATATGATCGAACAAATAGAGAGAAATAGCAAGCTATATCTATGCAAACAATGTAATCAAATAAAGCATATTTATCTAAGCATGGCAATGAGTTATGAAAGAATGGCGTACCCGGTGGTCTTCAAAAAATCTTCAAAATCATCAAGATGACATATAGACTTTGAAAAAGTCTATGTTGAGAGAAACTTCAAGATTGCCTCAAGGAATGTTCATCTAGCTATTCGATCCCCATTGTCTCTTTGGTCCAAAGTTGTTTGGTCCAAACATGTTTAACATTTGACTAGGATGCATGAAAGGTGGTAGTATACCCCAAAGATTGTAGCTTTGTTGGTAGTTCCACATTTGATTACTATTGTTATTATAGTTTTGCCTATTTTGGTTTCTTCTTGGTTGAGGTGTTTTAGACCTAGGATTAGAATTACTTGATTTTCTAGGTGGTGGTGTTTTAGATCTTGTCTTAGATTTAGAAGATCCTACCTCGTTTTTCAAAGACGGTTTATAAAAAGCTTTTACTTCTTCATTGTTGGCAAGAGGTATTTTTCTATCATTAATAAGTATATACTTAGGATTAGATTTTAGAGGTTTTTGTTCATTAGGTTCATTTTCGAATTTGACATTTTTAATCTCACTTGTTGAAGCTTCATTTGAATTAAATCCTAAACCGGTTTTATCTCCGGATGTTCTTTGAATACTTATTATTTTACTAAGTGAGTGACTACTGTTTTCAAATTTATCAAGTTTGCGAATTTCTTCCCTAAGTATTTTGTTTTCACCTTTAAGCTCTTGACATGATTTACATTCTTCAAACATTTCTTTACCTTTTTCAAGTTGATGTATTTTAATTTTTAGTTCTAGTACTTCATTTTCCAATTGATTGTTTATGTATTTTAGTGATTTGTTTTTGGCCATTACTAGTTTTCCTAATTTGCAAAGCCTATTATATTCATTATCTAGGTCTTTTTCATCTAATGATAAGCTTTCATCACTAAAATATTCGGTTTCGGAACGTACCTCATTTGATGTATTCGCCATAAGACACTTCTCTTCTTTTGTCGTTTCTTTCTCATCTTCATCACTATCACTCCAAGCGCCTCCAACAAAAGCTCTTTTATTTTGATCTCTTGTCATCATTGGACATTTTCCAATGAGGTGATTTGGATCACCACACTTGAAACATTTCCTTTCAATCTTGTTGTTCTTGTCATCCTTACTCTTTTGAAATGTTTTCTTTTCATCATGCGGTTGTCTTACGAATCTTCCTCGCCTTTTGAAGAATTTCTTGAAATCTCTTACGGCCATGGCGTATTCTTCGTCATCACTTTCGGAAGATGAGCTATCTTCGATACTAGATTCCTTTCTAGCTTTCAAGGCGATTGACTTGCTTTGCTCTCGTTTTTCTTTGACCATTTCGGAATCCTTCTTAATAATAACTTCGTAAACTTTTAGATTTCCAATTAATTCATCAAGTTGCAATGTTGACAAATTCTTTGATTCTTCAATAGCCGTCACTTTAGCTCGCCATTTTGGATGAAGAGCCCTAAGAAACTTCCTAACAAAATTCTTACTAGAAAAATTCTCATCAAGTGCTTTTAAACTTGTGATGATAGTGTTAAATCTAGCAAAAGCATTATCAATTGATTCCTCTTCCGGAATTGTGAATTGCTCATATTGTTTAACAAGTAGATCTATCTTATTATCTTTGACTTGACTATTACCTTGGTGAGTTATTAGTAAAGAGTTCCAAATTTCTTTTGCGGTTTCACACATAAAGATCCTTTCGTACTCTTTACGTGGTAGCGCATTATAAATAACCATTTTTGCTTCATTATTTTTAGCAAGTTTTCTTTTTAAATCATCATTTTGTTTTTCAAAAGGTACGATTTCATCTTTCTTTGTTTTGGGGTTATTTTGAATAGGTAAAAAATCACCATTAGTAATAACATGCCAAAGATCTAGATCTTTTGACTTCACATAAGTTTCGAATCGATTTTTCCAATATAAAAATCCATCACTTTCAAATAGTGGTGGTCTTTGCATAGATTGCCCTTCTAAATATTTTTCAGATTCCATAGATCATTACAAGTTTTAAAATACAATATATTTTAAAGATCTTGCTAGACGTGGCTCCTGATACCAATTGTGGAAAACTAGAAGGGGAGGGGTTGAATAGTTTTACGTCCTTTTAAAATTTATTACCAAAATATTTTATAGCTTATTTAAAAACTTTCGATTTGATCTCAAGTGAATTCAAGTGACAACCAATACAAGCAATTCTAATCTAATAATGAAAGTATTGAAATGTAATGAAGAAAAGATAGAGTTAGAAAGATCAAACCACAACACGCGAATTTATAGTGGTTCGGCTACAAGGACACCTTCCTTGCCCTACTCCACTCCCCGAGTACCACACTCGAGAGTCTTCTTCACTATGTCAACAAACTCCTTATGGTGGAGAAACCTTACACACCTTGGCTTAGATGAGTTAACGACACTAAGCTAAATGTCGAGTTCTAATCATAGCTAGAACCAATCTCACAACTTCTTCACAACTTCACACCTTCTTCACACCTTCACAACTTCTTCAAGACTTCACACCTTCTTCACACCTTGTCAACTTCACACCTTCTTCTAAGCACAACTAGATCACAACTACTAAACTACTTTACAACACACCTAGTTTCCACAAACAACAAATTCACACAACACTTTTACAAAGCTATAACACTACTACAATATGAAACTAGCTAATCACAACACTACTACAATTAGATGGATGTAGAGGAGTGTTCTTCTTCTTGCACTTGAATGGATGAAGCTTTGGATCACTTGGAAATAAAGACTTATGAATTATATGATCAAAGGATTTTAGATCTAGAAATGGAGGTTGGATCAGAAAGTTTATAGTGCAAAAAGGTAAGAAAAATATGTGAAATGATCCAATATTTATAGGGCCAGAAAATACTGTTCTGGAGCGTGTCGGTCCCCTTAATGATTAAGGGGGCCGCCTAGTAAAATTAAGGGGGCCGCCCTCCTGAACGTTGGAAAAGTTTTTCTGGATAAAATTTGCCCTTTTTGGTTGGAAATTTGAAATCATATCTTTGTAGTTTAATATAACAATACCAAAAATGATTTACAAATATATATAAAATGTTAATATCATTTTATAAAAAGTTATGTCTTAAGACAAGATTTCCTTTGATCATGTAATGCATAAGATGCTTAGTTTATGCATACCTTAAGTGATATTAGATGTAGAGGTAAATATTTGTTACCAAATACTTGTTTATGTCTTAATCTTGACTTAATTTGATTTGAGTTTTGTGATTATCAAAACATAGGTTTATTGAGAGATATTAATAACATTTTTAAACATTATTTATATCAAAAGAGTATAATGATTTCGCTGCATTTTTAGTAGATATGTACTCTTAGGCATGTGTTTTTACCATCTTCACCAGCCATTTTTTTATAGTGTTGAGGCTTTAGGGGTGTTTGGAATGTC
Organism: Artemisia argyi; assembly: GCA_030686995.1. Classification (NCBI taxonomy): domain Eukaryota; kingdom Viridiplantae; phylum Streptophyta; class Magnoliopsida; order Asterales; family Asteraceae; genus Artemisia; species Artemisia argyi. Next base: position 154,217,291 of record CM060706.1, on the reverse strand, counting down.
ATGCTTATGTTTTTCATCTTAGCTATTATGAGATGTTATGTTTAGGTATCAGCTATTTGTTGTATTTTAGGTTCGGTAAGTTAGTCCTCTTATAGATAAGTGCACCAGCAGATAGTGGTTGGATATGCTTATTTTGTGTCGATGTCTTATTGGACTGTTTTTTGACTTTGCTCCACATCTTGGCAGGGCAATGCGTCCTAAATTTGTGTTTGTGGTCATGTCAGAGTTTAAGTTTGTGCATTGAAGCAGCCATCTAGAGAATTAATATGGGGCAACCATGGTACTACAAAATATGTTAGCTTCGGCCAAAAAGTTATTGAAGAAATCTCGGCACCAAGATGCAAGGACCACAACTCATTCCAAACTACAGGTAATGACCCACACATAATATGCACAGTATTCGATCGTAGGTAATATGCTTAATATGTTGTTGATGGTAAGCTTCTTTTTTGAGATACTTAAACACCTGTCTCATTTGTCTTTGCTTCGTGTAATTTACCTACACTTTATGCGTCGTTTTTTTCTTTAGCGTTTGTGACAGGGTTGTAGGAGGGCGAACAATATATTGAGAACAGTTTACGTGGTCACCTGCAATCAGGTAGTTTCTATGTCTTCTTTTTTTATTTTTACATGTGTACATTTCCTTTTGCGCTTTCTGTGGTTCAGGTTTTCTGATGACATTAATCATAACATGTTTGTATGTGTTGCAGGTTCAGCGATTTCGGCATATTCAGTTGAGGTAGTGCATGCTAATATTTCACGATACATGAATCTTTGTATTATTGGAATAAGTTTTTTTATATTTAATTGTTTCCCGTTTACTGTTGTTACAACTTGGCAGGTGTAACTATAGGCGCCATTGGTTTACATGATCAGCCTGTTTTAGAGAATCATACACCGCGTGCAGCAGTTCCAAGTATGTCGTTCGTTCCAATATTGGTACATTCCTTAGGTTCTGGCTCCATGTATGTGTGTGTAGTGTAACTGTTGATGCTGATATCGGGGTTGTGTTCTCTTCTCTTATGTAGTTGTGCGTGTGCGGTCTGCTGATGGAACACCGCTTGCACGACGTGAAGGCGATAATACACGGACGTTTATTGGAGGTCAATTTTCATACTGGTTTACGTTCGAACGACTTTTGGTACCAGATATGTTGATGTCGATATTGGAGTTTAGTTTTTAGAGTACCTGTTATGATGGTATAGACTAATTTATTCTCGACTGTCATTGTGTCAGGTCCCATGAATATGCGTAACCTGTGTTCCAATAACGCCAACACGCGTTCTAACAAGTCTGCCCATGCTCGACACGGTCAGTTTGGGAGCACTTTTAATAAGATTTTGGTTTTTAGGTTGTCTTTAGTGTATTAAGTGCAATGCTATTTTTGTTACTTGCAGGGCCACCGTAAACATATACTTCGTTGGCTCGGTGAGCATGTGCGCGACCATTGCAAGGCACGTTTTTGGTATGAGGCAAAGTTGAAGTCAGGTAGCCGCGCACACCCCAAATAGACGCTGTACTCAATTTTGTTTTATAATTATATGCCTACCGCTTCTTACAATTTTGGTTATAAAGAGTCTCACTTCAATCCGTTTGTTATGCTTACAGCAGTTTGGAGTTACAGGCCAAACAACACATGGAGAACATTACTGTCTTTTATATCTTTTGTTGATAACTACATGGCTGCTAATGAAAAATTGGCAAACAATTCTGCTTCCACACATAACAAGGCCCGCCAAAACTGGTACATATGTTTTGCAAATTCTATTTTTCATTAACATTAACAGTTACAAACTAGCTGTTATAAACTACGGCTTTAGTTCACCTTTTCAACACATTTCTAAGTCATTTTTGCTTATTGATTGCTGAAATATGTCGTTCAAACCGTTTATAGGTTTTAAGTCGAGGAGCTGAAAGGATATGCATCAGGTTTAGTGAAGCCTTCTTGCAGACAAAGCCATTCTTTACAAAGCCACACAAGCCCGTGATACTCGCGCTTACTAGGACAGACGCCAAAAAGAACTTCACAGCTCTCATCAAAGCATTTAACGAGTGACGCTCATTTAAGTAACCGATGCAGGTTCAGTTTATCCTATTCTTCTATGATGGTTGTCATTGAATCTGTTTTGACATTTACGTATGCTTTTCAGCTGACTTTGTAGACAATATGGTAGACATTATGTAATAATCCGTTCTTTTTTGTTGCCAATCACGACCACAACTCATAAATCACGGATATGCCACATAGCTTTAGCATTTTTGAGCAAAACAAATCTATCTTTTGTGTTCAAATTTTTGTCACTCTGTACATTTATTTCTTAAGCATTTTTACGCATATCTTGAAGTTATTATTTATACGTTTCAAAAGATACTTATTTTGTATCATTTTTCCCAGGTTTGTTGTGCAATTTTGTATAAACTTTAGAGGTTGTTTGGTACATAATGTTGTTGTTATTCTGTGCGGATTTCTTATGCAATTTTGTACAAACTTTAGGGGCTATTTGTTTGTTTAAATTTTTGACAGAAAAAGCGATTTTAAAAGGGTGTTTGACTGCTGAATATATGTGTAGCAAAGTTAGCTCAAAATGTCGTTCGGGTACTGAATTATTTGTGCAGAAAAAAGGACCTTAAAGGGTTGTTTGATGACTGAAATTAGCTCTAGGTTTCATGACTAAAACACCCTTGGAGTAGGATATTTGTTTAGGAAAATTTCAAAATGCTGAAGTTTGTGGTGTCACAAGGTAGTTTTGTCACTTATGGTAAAAAAAATACCGTACCAAAACTAAAGACACTATTCTTAACCACAACATAGCATTATATGTGTAAAAATAACCGGCAAGGCGGCAACTACAAATAACATTTATGAATAACATTTTAAAAAAATAACTACCAACTACAACGCTGCGGCGGACCGGTGCCCGACTCGTTTAAAAATAAAAAGAAACGCCCCGTTATACACATTGATGTCAAGAAATAATAAAAGTTACTTCATCACCTTAACTAATGATTTAGTTATCTTGGATAGGTTTTCTAGTTAAGACATAAACATAATGTCTTTAAAATGTTCAAAGTCTTAAAATATGAATAGTAATTAGCATGAAAATACTATTGAACTCATGAGTGGGTGTTCAATAATACATTAAGTTATCATGGATATATCTTATTGTCTAAGACATAAACATGTAGTTTTTGAATTGTTCGAATTCATATAAAGTATGAAAGCTATGCAAATTAACTTAGAAATACTACTCAATCCATTTAGTTTGACCAAGTTGGAAAGTATATGAGTTAAAGAGTATTAAATCATCTAAGAAAATTGTGAGAGTGTCTCATAATCTCAATTCTTATGAAATACCACAAGTTTATGGTATTCATAATAAGAAAAATAAAACCTTAGGAATATAGTTTGATCTTTGATGAATTTAAGACAAATCTACCTCAAAATCTATCAAAGTTAGTGTTGGGAAATGCTGATATCATAATAAATAAATATATAGCTAGAAATATGTGAGCCTATGGGGTCAAACACTTATACACAGAGGTACCATGCATATAACATATATATATATATATATATATATATATATATATATATATATATATATATATATATATATATATATATATATATATATATATATATATATATATATATATATATATATATATATATATATATATATATATATATATATATATATATATATATATATATATATATATATTGTATTTACGTTATATATATTACCCACTTTTAACGAGATCAACTAACGGGCTACCAATTAACTAAGTTAGACTTAGTGTTATTTGACTAGACCAAAACAATTCGGAAGCCTATAATTGGGTCCATATGGCCAGCTAAGGGAACAAGGATAAGGAAAGGAAAAAGTCTGTGGGGCTAAGTGTAACATTGGTTAAGTTAGTATGGGATGGGATAAGAATTATCTCATAATAGAATAACCAAATCACAAGATATTCTCCTCCCATCTCTCCCTCTTGAAACCAACGGCCAAACACCCCAATAACTTAGGATTTTGGTTTTGATATTTTGCTCTTGGATTCGTGAAGTTCAAGTCTTGCTTAACGCATTACGGGTTATGCCACTAGCATCCACAAGGTATAAAAGGACGTGTAGTGTGTGGAATCATAGACGTAACCTATTCTGGTGACTCAGGGTTTTTGTGTATTTGGTTGAAGAAGAGAATGATCTCCGTTCAACCATGCGGTTCACGCTACAAAGGTATACGTTTGCATGTTATTTTCAATTAATCATATGGCACTATAGATCCATCTTTGGTAACCTTTCTGCTGCGTTATTTATGTATTTATATGATTTATATATAAAAGCACCAACAGTGGCATCATGAGCCATAATAGTAGTCATATGATTATCGGGGATGCGTAAAAGTGGCCTAAAACGTGTGCTTTTAGACGTTTTGTGAATCTGTTTGAAAACAACCCTAAGGCATTTTTTATGTAAAAAATGGACCATTATTAAGTCTCTAAATCTGTGATTTTTGACCCTAATAGCCACAAGTTACGCATGCAAATCGGGTACGTGTAAAAGTAGCCAACTCGTACGGTTTTTGGAAGATTTGTGAATTGTTTTCAAGACAACCCCAAGGGCAGTTTTTCTCTTCTTTTACCGTCTTTTAGACATAGATCTTCAACTAGCTTAACCGCTTCCTCTTAACCTATATTAAAATATTAGCTATAGGGACATTTGGTAAAAACTATTCTGCACACATTTAATAATTTACGAATCTCTCTTAGTAACTTCTTCAAGTACTTTATTAATTTTGTATGCATGATCCTAATGTCCTAATTCAGCGTCAAAGATATCTAAACATCCTTTCATGCTTCTGAGAAATGCGTATAACTAGAACTCTGTGCCTACAGCCAAGTTAACCTACAAAGTTTATTGTCTAATCTACCACCACCCATGCAATACCTTTTTGAAACCAACTCCTTCACCATATCAGAGGCCTTAAACACAGCCAAACTTCACATTATTAAATCTACGTACTTTCAAAAGACAAGCTACAAACTCACTTGGTCGCACATAATATCAACAACAAAAGTTGTACGTATCAGAGGCCTTAAACACAGCCAAACTTCACATTATTAAATCTACGTACTTTCAAAAGACAAGCTACAAACTCACTTGGTCGCACATAATATCAACAACAAAAGTTGTACTATCCAGTTTCCTATTTCGTTCCTATATCGCCTTCTCAATCAACTAGAAATATTCCGTCATCCACAAATATTAAAACTAAAAACCTAACACAATATCGTCATATGTTGATGACATCAAATAAGTACATTATATTGTCATCATTTGTCCTATTTAATTGATTTGTTTTATTATATTATGTATGGGAATTGGTGCTTAATCGTTTACTTTAGTAATTCTCAGGTAAAAGTAAGCAATTGGTGAAACTTGGCGATTTTGGACGAAATATTGAGATAAATGATCAAGATGGAAAAAGTCTGCTGAATAGATGAATTTAAAGACCATTGCCTGACTTTGAAGTATGCATCGCATATGAAACCTTGGTCAACAAAGAATAACCAACTTTTTCTACTCTAGATACGCCGCATCTCATTATCAACATGCGCCGTATCATTATCAAGACTTCACCAAATACAATCCAAGACGCTGAAGGACATGCGCCGCAAAGAGATTCAAGATACGCCATATTTGAAGATGGTGTACAAATATTCCAGAATATATTAGTCTTGGACCCCACGCGAAGTTAAGTAGATGCGCCGCATCTACTTAGTTAATACGCCGCATCTATCCCTCTAACAGAAACTATAAATACTCCAAGACATAGACGAATTTGGTGTGTAACCAAACCCTAAGGAGACGAATTCAAATGACAAGACAACACAAGAAACACCCAAAACAAAGATCTTAGAGCAGTAAGAAGGTCCTGCATGTATTTAATTCATTAAGTAGTTTTGTTTTATTGTATTAGTAAACTATAATCCATCATGATTGTTGGGCTTGTGGCCGCCATACTGCTCGCCTTAAATTTGCTTTCCCATCGATTATTAGTTTATATGATGTTTTTTTTGGTGATTTGTATATGTGCTTTGATAACCTCCGTGTCTAGCTGTGTTTTGCTTGGGCTGCCATACCCCCTCCACGCTTACTTATCTAGCGTCTAGAAAGTAAGATAGGGATAAGTAATCATTAAGAGTTTACTCACCTATATTTAGGATCCAATGAGAGAGAAGAGTTTACGATACTCATCATATAAAACTAGCAATAAAACAAGTGACAAGCTACTTAACAAAAGGACAGGACTTCTATCTGTATCTATTATCTATCTGTATACGTGTTAGTCTTTCGCTGTTTCGTTCTCATTAGTTTTATTAGTTTAACTAATTAACCAAAACTATGCTAGTCTCTCAGGCTAAAAGAACCCCTTGCGTTAGATTAGATTGTAAAACTAACTTAGTATATTTAAAATACTGATTAGATTAACTAGATATTACGTTCCACTCTTTGTGATCGACACTCTGCTTACCACTATATACATATTGATCGGGTACACTGCTCGTTAGTGTGTGTGTGTGTTATAGGGTAAGTCAGCTAAATATAAATGTAAAACTTGAATAGGCAAAATCACTCTATACTACACGTGACACACCACGCATCATATGTACAAATCAAAGTCCAACAACGATCCAATTACATTTTCTCCTTCACTTAAACAAACACCTAACTAACAATATTCAACTATTAAAATTCACTTTCTCAAAGGTTAAAACCTAACAACAATATCATCCATCTATCACACACAAAGTATAGTCCTAAAACCTAATAAGCACATATTGCAAATATTCAGCAATGTGTCCTGTTTCAAACAATCAATTTGTCGCAACACTCACTCAATCAATTCTCATTCTAAATTACATATTTAATTCAATACATGATCGCGAATTGTAAACGACAGATATATACATGAATATGATAAAAGAATTAACTAGCACAAAAATTCAAAGAAATATGTAAAGGAATCATTGTATTATACTCTACTTTATAAACTGACGACCGACGAGTATTCCGGTTAACTACAATGGTGACGGCGATCGGCGCCGGTGCCGTCCATGGTTCCGGTAATCTGAGATAACAAAGTTAGGGTTTCGGTGATGGTGTGTGGCCGGAGTATGAAGGATTCAGGGTTTCGGTGACGAAGTGTAGTCGGAGTAAGGCAAAATTAGGGTTTCGGTGAGTGTGTGGGATAGGAGTGATGGAGCGTGTGGGATGGGAGTGACGGAGCGTGTGGGATGGGAGTGATGGAGTGTGTGGGATAAGGGTGTGTTTATTTTTTGTTCTAACTTTTCCATATGATAAATAATAATACAATATGGGTATGTTTAGTGAAATGGGCTGTAGCTGGAGATGAGGCTTATATTATAAGCCGAAAGCTAAAACTTATATTTTTATAAAGCTGTTTGGTGAATTAGTTGGAGATGAAGCTTATTAATGTAAAATCATATAAAAATACATCAAATTAAATTCACATATATTTCCAGCTTTAACGTGACAATTCATTATATTTTAAGTAAATTACACCGTTGGTCTCTAAAGTTATGCCAGATTTCATACGACATCCAAAAACAGGAATTATTGCTTTTTCAGTCTAGGGTCGAGAAAATATTACACCGCTGGTCTAATTGTCTAACGATCATTAGTTTTGCTAGTTATCTTCAGTCATGTGCACATCACATGAGGGTAGATCGATTTTTTCACGGTTTTATATTTTTTATACATTTGTTTAATACATTTTTTTTGTCTTTTAGTGTTTTCTTTATTACTTTTTGTTTGTCCTTAGTATAACAATTCTTATGTAGGTCCCACCACCACTAATTACACTCTCTTCTTCTTTACCACCACTACCTCCACCACTATCACTACCAATCACCACCGCCACCACCATCCAACTACCACTATTTTTAAATAGTGTTCAACCATTAGTCCTTGTCAGATAATAACAGTGGTACAAACATAAACTCCTTTCACAAAACTAGCATCACATGAACCATACTTATCACCTAAAAGAACATATGTGTAAGAAGACACAACACAATAAAATACAATTGGCCAACCTTACTGTAGCAACCCGTAAATTTTCGTAAGGCAAAATGACTATTTTGCCCTTTGACTTTAACTTTTGACTATTTGACTTTTACCATAACATAAAAGCAAATACTATAATCAGTAGTTAACCGGTAACTTCCCAAGTTAAATAATTTACTTTGCTTCGAATTATTACACTCTGAACATTTTTGTTTACCTCTGTTTGTATTTAACTATTTAATGTTAATTATTATTACTTTTATACTAAATAATATTACTTTTATTATTTAATGTTATTACTTTATTAATTATGAAAGTTTAATCGCGTGAACTTTCCTCGCGACCAACACAAGACTAGAATAAGTCTATGTGTTCAAAATACTCAAAATTCACCAATAGTCATAATTTATGAACTATTGCCATCTTGTCATTTTTACGTAAACATTTGCTCTTTACATATTACGCGTACTTGAACCTATATTATCAGGTTTTAAAAATGTATACACACTCCGTTAAACTTATCACTCATTTAATATACTTAGTTGGAGTATATAGATAAGTTTTGACATTTTTATAAGTATTACATTTTTACGTTGCCCGATTTTAAGTTTTGTGACTTAAGGGCTTAACATTAGTAATTACCGGGACCAAACTATATTCCGTAGAGTCAATACTTATCAAAAAAGCTAGCACCACACCACCTCATCACCATGTGGCCAGCTGTACGCAATCAACAAAGCCACATGGCTTTGTTACATTACCCTTTGCATCACTTGATGACACCTAAACTTGCAACTAATACTAATAATCTTAAACTTCATTTTACACATGCAATTCATCTTCAAAACTCGCTCAACGCACGTTCTTGGCTCCTCCATGCCGTACAATAATATTTGTCCATCACCATCATTAGTTTTGATTCAAGCTTCAAGTTATACTACAAAAGAGAAGGCCTAAGTGAACTCTACAAAGTCCAAGTATTGTTTTGGTAATCTCATGGTTGAATTTGGAGATATACAAGGGCTTAAAGGCTGAAGTTAGGAGTATTCTTGGGGGACTAATAATGATTAGAATCAAGTTGGAAAAAGGTTCAAGAGAAGTGTTGAAGATTAGAGGTGATTAGGATTTATTTGTGTTGTGATTCTTGTTGTTTTCCAAACAAATCATTGTAAGATTTGTGTTTACTTTTCATGTTTATTCAATATGGTTGTAATAACTACTACACCTTTTGTATTTTTATGTTATAAGAATGATTTTGTAATATTTGGACATTGTACACATGATTTGAACCATAAAAAGTAGCCTTAACAAGCTCTAGGTATGACTTATGAAACTGGAAATTAGAATAGCCCCAAAGATTGAGTAGACTGATCTACTCAGTGGGTTATGAGCTTTAGACAAATAGATAGGTTTGTAGACATATGTCTTACGGTTATTTCGCTGGGTGGTGCACCCTGTATCTCATCCCTATGAGTAAACTAGAGCTAAAATGGTAAAACGTATCAAAATATGCACACCAGAATTCATTTGGAAAAAGATTGTTGTTATATTGACGCGTGTATTGTGTCATATGCAGTATAGGGGTAATTGCCTATTTTAAGTTTTACATTTATATTTAGCCGACTTATCCTATAACAAACACACTAATGGACAGTGTATCCGATCAATATGTATATAGTGGTAAGTAGAGTGTCGATCACTAAGAGTGGAACGTAAACCTTAATTTCTCTATCAGTATTTTAATATCCTAAATTAGTTTTACAATCTAATCTAACGCAAGGGGGTTTAGTATGAGAGACTAGCACAGTTTTGGTTTTTATTAAATATAAATTAAAACTAGTGAGAACGAATCAGCAAATAGCAACACGTACACATATAAATAATAGAGACTATAAGAAGACATGTCCAGATAATTAACTAGCTTGTCACTTGTTTTATTGCTAGTTTTATATGAAGTGTATTGTAATCTGGTTTTTCTCGTTAGATCACAGTATATCGGCGAGTTAACCCTTAATGATCACTTATGTCTATCCTACTTATCTAAAGGCGTTAGATTAAATAGGCGAGGGGCAGATATGGCAGTCCACGGGCTCAACTAGACACAGAGGTTATCAAAACACTAATATAAAAGACATCAACATATAAACTTTAGTTAATGGGAAAGCAATATTAAGGGGAGTGTACGATGTTCCGTAGTCACATATCACAAGCCCATCAATCCTGATGAATTAAAGCTTACTATTACAATAAAACAAAACTACTTAATGAATTAAATACATGCAGGACCTTCTTACAGCTCTAATATCTTTGTTTGGAGTGTGTCTTGTGAAGCTTCTTCGACTGAATTCGTCTTCTTATGGTTATGGCTCTCTTTAAATTCGTAACAGTCTTGGGGTATTTATACTTTCTGTCTGAGGGTTCGATGCGGCGCATTGAGTAATAAGATGCGGCGCATTGACTAACTTCGCGTGGGGTCCAAGATTAATATATTCTGGAATATTCGTACACCGCCTTTAGATGTGGCGTAACTTGATTCTTGTATGTGACGCATGTCCTTTAGCGTCTTGGATTATATCTGGTGAAGTCTTGATAGTGATACGCCGTATGTCAGAAATATGTTGCGGCGTATCTGGAGTAGAACAAGCTTGATCTTTTTCGTTGACCAAAGTTTCATATGCGGCGCATGCTAGAATTGCATGCGGCGCATTCTTCAAAGTCAGGCAATGGTCTTCGAATTCATCTAAGTATAATATTGCAGCATATCTGTTGAGAGAGATATGGGGCATCTTCAGGGTTTCAGTAGAATTTTGACATCTTGCTGGTTTTGCTCCATATTTTGTCCAAAATCGTTAAGTTTCACCAATTGCTTGTTTTTACCCGAGAAATACTAAAGTAAATGATTAAGTATCGATTCTCATAAATAATATAATAAAACAAGTCAAATAAATAGGATAAATGATGACAATAAAATGCACTTATTTGAGTTCATCAAATATCCCCCCACTTGAACTTTACTTGTCCGCAAGTAAACTCTAGATTATAAATTATGAAAATGTATCCTAAAAGGTATTAAGATTTATTTTTATCATTAAGCACGTATTCTTTTTATCATAATCACACAACCAAACACTTAACGAGTTAGAAACAAATTTAAAAATTTCAATTTATGATCGATCTAATCGTCTCATTGTTTAGTTGTGACGAATATTCTATCATAGGCTTGGCAATCATACACATCTCCTCCACTAAAGCTAAGGAATGACAAGTCCAAAGCGGTAAAAAGGGTTTTTGAGGCTTAAGGGTTAAACCTAGCTTCGTTCAAACATCTCTTGCATAAACTTAGTAGATCGCTGGCGCGATTCCTCGACACTTCAACTAACGGATGGTCACTAGTATGCTTCATGGATCGCTGGCGCGAGTCCTTGACTTTTCAAATGATGGATGGTCACTAATGTGTCCCTTGGATCACTGGCACGTTACTTTCATAACGGATGGTCACCAAGTTGCACACCAGATCGCTGGCGCATCATTTGATCAATCTTAAACTAGGATGGTCACCAATTCATGCACTAGATTGCTGGCACATTAGTCAATTAATCTAATACTCGGATGGTCACTACCTTATTCATACATTTAATATTCTTACTTGGCCATCAGTATATTCGGATGCTCGAAAGCTAAAAACGAATACAACAATACGGTAGGGTAGGGATAACATTTAGGATATAAAAATGGGTGTAAAATAAAAATAAACAAACAGATAGATTAAGTCCTAGTGTGGTTAATCACTTTCCCAACCATCCCATTAATAAGACTCATATCATTGAATAACTCACGCTTTTGACACTTGTAACTCACGCTTAAGGTAGACACAAGTTATACTCAATAAACTCTTAATCAAAGAATAAACCTTAGTTGGCGTTCCCATAACGGCCAACTCCCAATCAATCCATAAATATAATACAACAACAAATAGTGGCGATATCAACCACTTAATACATAACTTTACAATAGTTGGTTAAACGAATTTCCAACTTTCTTCTTTTTTTTTTCTTTTCTAATTTTTTCGATTTTTTTTAATATCAACATATAAATAAACTACGATGTGTAAAATTTCACCACATCACTTATAACGATAATTCTGGATAATTTTTTCCATACTTTTCATAACTTCATATATAACGGTAATAGTGAAAGTAGTAAACACATGAAAAATAACACGACACAAAAATTATACAATATGTACTTTCACTCCATTACATTGTGCAATTTCCTGACCTAACCAAATATAATGAATTTACGCACACGAGCACAGGTAACGCAAGGAAACAAACTTTGCCTTAAAGCAACTAACCACGGACATTAATCTACAGGGTAGGCTAAGGTTTAAGGTGTAACGAAACAATTAACAAAAGGTGTATGAAACGAAAGGAATGGTTCTGAGGGTTTTTCTAGGGGTATCTTACTCTAAAAATGAGAGTAACAAAGAGTTTTACACGGGGGTTAACTAACCAGTGTAGTTAGTTAATAAACATAACATATTAAAGGCAATTTGATGTAATCCTAGAAATTTACCGAGTTAGAAAGGTCATTCATATTATAACAATTACGCTCATTATGGTGGATTCAAATAGTATGTGAGCCAAGTTCTAAAGTTTACTAGTCACACGCACAAAAAATATTTTAGCAAATAAAGTTATGTGTGCGGTTTATGTAACTTAGATTTAACAAAAACATGCTAATTTTTTTTTTTTTTTTTTTTTTTTTTTTCATTTTGATATATTATGTATAGATTAAGCATATTTTTTAAAATTTTAGGACAAGTAAGCGTTCTAATTCTCTGTCCCCCCCACTTAAGTTGAACAACGTCCTCGTTGTTTCTAATAAAGATAAAAAACAAGAAATAAAAAGAATTAGAATGGGAAACTCCCCTGAGATTTGCTCGGTATGAACCTCCATTATGCGTTTGTAAGCAAAATCTACTTTCTTGTGGGCGAAAAGGCATTCATGCCTCCATGAATGATGTCTGCACAGAAAGTACAAAAACGTATATATACCTCTATTCAAATAACACACCTGTATTAAGAAAGTAACAACTTACACGTAATTCATTAGTAGTTAGCCAAAACAAAACCTAAAAATTAAAATTTAAAAATCTGGAAATCATCAGGTCAGTCGATACGCCGCATCCATTAGATTGGATGCGCCGTATGAAGCCTGGAATTAATACGAATCAGAGAATCAGATGCGTCGCATCCTTAAACAGGGATGCGCCGCATTAAATAAACTGACAGAATGTTTTAAAATCTGAAAATAAAATAAAATGCAGAAAATAAAAGATACGATCTGATCAGTTGATACGCCGCATCAATAGGATGAGATGTGCCGCATCTACTGTAGATTTGACAGACTCGACACAGAAAAACAGTAAATGATAAATCTGGGTTGTCTCCCGGTGAGCACTTTTCTTTATTCCAGAGTCTTCAAGTTAGACTCACGTTCAGATCCTATTTTGCATCATTATTTCCTCCAACCTTTTCTACAAATGTGTCACCGAATGATGCTTTCATGTTATGTCGATTCCACCAGTAGTCTTCTAGGTGCATCAAAAGTTGACTTTTAAGGTTGCTATGACTCCCGAAACATCGTGTAAGCCAATCGTGAAACTCGGTATCTTTTCTATCTTGTTCATCGAGGAGATTGATCAAATTGGCTCTCTCCCACAGAGCACTAGTTTTCATATCGCTATCTTCTAGTATATCATACCAGTCGCAGCTTTCGTAATAAATCCAATATCCATTGTGGAAAACTAGAAGGGTGGGTTGAATAGTTTTACGTCTTTTTAATTGTTTATAAAAGATTGTTTGTGTGTTTTCTTAATTTTCAAAAATTTAGATTCGATATTATGTGAACTCAAGTCTTGCACAATATAAACAACAATGTATATGTATGATATAACAATAACAATGTAAGTAAAGAAATAAATGAGAGATGGAAAGATCAAACCGCGAGACAAGAGATTTATAGTGGTTCGGCTACAAGGACACCTTCCTTGCCCTACTCCACTCCCCGAGCACCTAACTCGAGAGTTTTCTTCACTATGTTAACAAGCTCCCTTGTGGCGGAGAAAACCTTACACACCAATATACACACCACAACATCGTCACAACTTGATCACGCCTTATACACAACTACTTCACACCTATCTATCTTCACACCTATCTATCTCCAAACCTATCTACTTCACAACTATCTTCTTTACAACTATCTTCTTCACAACAATCTTCTTCTCAGCTATCTACTTCCCAACAATCTACTTCACAACAATCTTCTAAACAATCACTTTATCTACACACTAAGCTAATCTATCTTCTACCAAATATTCACAACAAATAACACAAAGAAATATATGTAATGAATGATGCTCTAACAAGTTGGATGTGGAGGCCACAACAAGTTGTAATACTTCTTGTCTTGGAGGATAGAAGTATTCTTCTCTTGCACTTGAGAGGTTGATGTTTGGATCACTTTGAAACAAAGATTTATGTATGTATGATCAAAGGATTTAGAGAATAGAAATGGAGATCTAGAACAAAAAGTTTAGGAGTGCAAAAAGTAAGAAAAATCTGTGAAATGAACCAGTATTTATAGGCAAACAAATTACTGTTCTGGAGCGTGGCCGGTCCCCTTAATTAGGGGCGGTCCCCTTAATTATTAAGGGGGCCGCCTAGTATAATTAAGGGGGCCGCCCCTTCAGAACGTTGGATTTGTTTGTCCTTTTGTGGGGAAGGTTTTTCTGGATAATATTTGCTATTTTTGGTTGGAAATTTGAAATCATATATTTATAATGATTTAAACATATTCTTTTAATTCCAAAAATGATTTTGTAAAAGATATAAAATGTTTATGACATTTTATAAAAGTTCTAGTGATTAGAGAAAAATTTCCTTTGATCATAGAATGCAATAAACACTTTGTTTATTCATACTTTAAGTGATTTGGATGCAAAATGAAATATTTATCTCTAAATACTTGTTTACGACATAAGTTTTAGTTTAATGAAATTACGTTTTGTGATTATCAAAACATAGAGATGTCGATGAATGTTAACAATGTTTTTAGGCATTGTTTATGTCAATAATCTCCCCCTTTTTGATGATTACAAAACTTTAAACTCTTTAAATCTAAAAATTAATTTTTAGACAAGTATTTAGAGTGTTATATTCACTTCTCCCCCTTTTTGTAAAATCAAAAAGGTTATGCCGATTAAGCTTCATGAAAGAAGTTAAACGGGTAGAAAGCTCCCCCTTGATGTATGCTCCCCCTCATTTGAGAGCACCAAGGAAATGAGCTATGGAATGCTTGGCTACAAAAAAATATGTGAGGAGAACAAGACATATATATGCAAAGCAACAATAATGCAAATAAAAATAGATTCATTCAAGCATATATGAGATGATCATAGAAATGGTCGTCATTACAACATTCAATATGCTTGAAGCATATTGATTTCAATAAAACAAAATAAACAACATAGTCCTAAATTACCAAAGAGAGCACTTTGACTTGCTTGCAACCCATGGTTGAGTGTTTTATTTGCTTGAGGGGAGCATAAGCATAGAGCTTAGTTATTTGATGGAGAAGGATATGGAGTGGGGTATGGAGCGGAAGAGGTGGATCTCACGATGTTGTATCGTGTCAAGGGTGGTATTGGATGAGGGCGAGTAAGAAGATATTCGATCCAAGAAATATCTTCACTCAAGTAGAGGATTTGTTTTTGAAGGAAGATGCAACAAGGGCAAAAGTGAGTGTGGTTTGTAACTTGATCCAAGTTGAGAGAGTGAGTGATGCGTGAGAATTGCACCAGGCTTTACCTCTCGAGGGATCTCGAGAAGCTTACAACCCCCACCTGGCAGTGTACCTGATCGTTGTAGTATAGTATAGTGACAAGTACCGGGGGATTGATCGTTCAACTCAGGAATAGTGTCGCTAGGATTAGAAAACCTAAAAACTAGGTCTAGAGGTGAGGGATGATTCTTTTTGTATTTTTTATATTTTATAAAAGCAATTAAAAATCTCGGGTATTGGAAGAGTGGGCGGAATTAGTTGCTAATCAACTAACCCAATAACTAAGATGCAATCAAAATAAAATAACAAAAATGTAAATAAACTAAATTACTAATGTGGTGTGAACAATATATGGGAGAATTGTGTTTACTTAGATTTCACTACTCCCTAGATATCTTTTACAGGTTAATTACTTGTTACAGTTGCGTAGATGACGGGTTGTATTCCTTAATACCATTCATGGGGTGGCGTACTTACTTCCCCAATTCTATAAGCTCCTACTTCACTCCTATGTCGAGCCGGCTAAGAAGCTCCTAACATGGGATCACTAGAATTCGCTCATGCATTAAATACAACCATAAAAACCTAGTACACATCGGTTCATGTTTCTTAAGACGTTCAAGCAAGTTACACAATGGAGATCTGCCAGTTTTCTTAAGCCTAACTTTGAAATCATTCATCCATTACAATTATAAACAAGCAATCAACCTATAATCAACATCTAGGTTTCATTACATCTAAGCAAACACACAATAGATCTAACCTAGCATGTTAAAATCAAGAAAAGTGTAAGATATATTCAAACAACACATAGACATATTGAATGAATTGAAGGAAAACTTATCTCAATTGAACATGAAAGGTTTCAAGGGGTGAAAACCCTTGAAAATACTGTTACAAACGAGCTAGGGTTTATAAAGTTCGGCCCTAAAATTCTCTACACACGTTCCTCTTTAATGAATGAAAATTAGAAAAGTATATATAGATTTTAGGAGGTGACGGCGTCAAGAGGAAAAATCTGACGCCGTCATCTCACCGCCAATAAAGTTCTCGGACTGCCTAGATCCAAAGCTGACGCCGTCATGTATGATTTTGCTCTGGGCCGTCACCAAAATTACTCTTGACGCCCTTGTGCTGACGCCGTCACGTTTTCTCTGGGCCGTCATCCATTTTGCTCTTGACGCCGTCATAAAATTCTTCTTGACGCCGTCAGGTACTGTTCCCAGCAAAGAAAATTAAGACTTTGCCGTTTTCTTCACTTTTATGCTCCAAAAACGTCCAAAATGCTTCCTTTTCCAGAATTCACTCCCAAAGTACCTAAAATCACAAAAGGAACGATTTAGGGCAATATTTGATCAAATAAATTCCTATTCCGGCTTAAATGACCCCCTAAAAACGGTTTATTTTTCGCCTCATCATATACCCTTACACTTGAGATTTGCTTGTCCTCAAGCAAATGCGCTTTTATTCTAATCAAAATACAAGGTAGGGGTCATTTAAAACTAATATGAAAGTAATTACAACAAATAATCGTTCCACTAAAGACCAAAGACAAGCACGGAGGTCATACACTAGCACCTCACAAATAGTGTTTAGATACTCACATCTCTCGGGTGTAATAAAGTATATATCACAATATGGAAATGGAAAACATCTCTCACTACCTGTCATAGCAAAATAGATTACCATAGGCTTGGGAAAGGATCAAACCTCCACCACATGGCGTAAGCACCAAGGATAAACTATCAAAGAGGTCTTTTAAAAGGGTTGTAATGTTAGGTGTAGGGATATGGAATACACGGTTTTGTTGGATGTAGGCAATCTTTACTGGTGGCGAGTTAATCATCTTGGTTAATTACATGTACAATATGGCGTTGCTAAGCCAAGACTAGACTCGACTTAAGCTAATAAATGAAAAATAACAAAAACATAAAATAAACATAGAATGAAACGGGATGGTAGTCGGTATATTTTTTTCTCTTACCCTACCATCCAAAATAATACATCATAGGGAATGAACATTCCCCTTACACTTGAATTTTTACATACTTTACAATAAACTAATCTAATGACTCGAATCAAGATAATTAAAACACTTGGAGTACTTTTAAGATTAACGCACGTATGGGGGTAATAAATGATGTTCTTCCCCATTACTCCATAATAATAGTACTTTACCCATGTGTCCCAATCGTCCCAAAACAATATGTACAAGGATATGACTCAACTTAGCAACCATGTAATCAATTAGATAATTAACTAAGGGTTTAAACAAATAACAATAATGCACTAAAGATGAGTGCATACACGGAAGGCTAAGGCGATTTGGTTGTACATTTAAGTGGGGTGTAACAAATTCTTCCTTTAAGTAAGATGCTTAAAGTTAGAAATGAAAAGATAGGCTCGGAGGGGTGTACTAGGGGTTTCGTAAGGTGTGGGAAAAATTAATTGACTTCACTAGCCAAGTAATATGACTTAAATGGTCAAGTAATTATGATACGGGTTTAACACAAGGGTGATCCTAATGCCTCTTATCATGTAGTAAATCCTACTACACGAATGTAGTCTCACTAGCGGTCTCAGGATGCATCACTAACGCAAGTTCTAGAATCTAAATGCTACCAATACACTCATAAACACTAATAATAAATGTTTTTCCTATCAAATCTAAAGGCGAACCTCACATATTTGGGTGGAAAATTTTTCTGAATAGTACGGTTTTGTGCTAGTCATATGACTCCTATCCATGAGATGCTTGCTATGGCTAAAGTTTCACTCCTAAATGTTGTAAAAAATTTTAAATTTGGCGCTAAAATTACACTAACAAGTATTTCTCATAGTTTTATTACACATCTATCATCAAACAAACAAACTCAAGCGAAAGTGTATCCTATGAGGTATCATCATTTTACCCTCCCCTTACACTTAGGATGAACATTGTCCCCAATGTTCAAGTAAAGATTGTAAAAGTAAAATAGGTAAAAGAATGAAATCAAATACTCCCCTGATTCGCTCAGTATGGATAATATGGTAACAAGGTTAGATCTTCCTCCAAGAAAATGAACAATCAAAGCTTCCCTTCCAGAATATAAATTGTAACACCCCCAAAATACCGCAGCGGAAGACTGTGTCACTTGGGGTGCTAGTTCATAATACAAAGTACAAGTTTTAGAAAACGACCTCTAAATGAGATGTTTTAAAAAGTTACCATTCGATTAATGAATTCAAAGTTACAAACATGAGATTCCAAAGTATGATACATAAATGTATACAAAATGTTTTGAATGGTAAATGATAAAAGCGTATGTCTTCAGAATATGCAGCTTGACTCTAAGTTCCACGCACTAGCTATCGCCTTACTAACCTGAGATAAACATGCTAAAGTGTCAACACAATGGTTGGTGAGTTCATAGAGTTTGTGTTAAAACAGTTGAAAAGTCTTTAAAGAATATTTGCATAGCAAAGGCATCGTGAATCCACTCAGTTGCAAGTCCCGCCCATAGCAACACTTGCAACCTGTGTGTTCACAACCCACTTTATAGTATGATTTCGATATATGTGTATACGATATATGCACGCTTAATGTAAAGTATCATTGCCTACTGAACCTCATGACAAGAATAATCACAAATGCTTCAAAGCTGGATTATATTCACCCAAGGCCAGGAATATATGGCAATGGTGGGGGCGTCAGCCCGATAGTACTATCAATACCTCTCCATCGGCTCCATCCAGGAGTTAAACAGTGGTAAAAGAATATAGCGTATAGAATAGTTTAACACATTAAGGCACATATCGTAATAAAAATACACATCATGTTTAAGAGTATAAAAGTATAGCATAACATATGAGTAAAATTGTCTTTAGTAAAAGAGAAAGCAAGTAGTTTAAGCATGTATCTCCCCAAAAGAGTTTAAAACAAGTATGAAAAGAGTAGGGGCTATGACTCACCTTAAGCTTATGTAATGAGAAATAAAAGTGGTAGTCGAATCGCGAAAGTCTCTAAGAGCAGCCTATAATAGAACGTTGCGACTTAGGTTTGGAGTAACGTCTAAGAATACGAAGAATTGCCTATATATGTCTTGCATAATGTTCATGATGTAGTACTTAGTATATAGTGTAAGTCTTTGAATATAAATGGTTTATGAAACATGTATAGGTTGTATATCTCTTACTACCATTCAGGCCGACATAATTCAGAAGTCATGGAGTAAACGTTCGAGGAGCCAGGACACTTTAATTCGTAAATCCACAACTCATCTCGACGGCTTACTTAATGAACTCCTCACATGAGGCTCCCTACTATTGTAGTATTTGATAAAATATATATAAGTTTTGATCCGAAAAGTTACATGTACAATATTTGAATAAACTTAGGAAAGTTTACTTTTACATTAAGATTGTTATTAGAATGAGTTTCTTAAATATTGTATGACAATTACTTGTAAGATTTCATGGTTCTTTAGATGGAGTAGATCCAAATTGTATGTTTAAGTTATCGCTAACTCTTTATTTCATGTTTTCGCCTAGGTAAGTTTATATGGTCATTAGTCATGGCTTCGCCGTGACCTTGGTCATTGTTCCATGGTCTTGAGACTCAACCTTGGCTTTAGCCATGGTTGTGGTCTTGGCTTTAGGTCATTAGACCTCTTGGTCTTAGTAAACCATAACTATTATATAGTAACTTTGGTATATATAAAATAGCTGTTAAGAAACTGAAGAAAATCTAATTCGTTATTGGTTTTCTGGATACGTGCTCCTGAGTTTTTGAAGAAAACGTGATTCCGGACAACTTTCGTGTTTTAACTTTTTCATGAAACGGACCATAAGGGCCTCTTTTTGCGTGTTTAAGGTTCTGTCACAGAAACATTTGGCAGTTTTGCCGTAAAATTTTGGTAATTTCAAATGGTCATAACTTTTGACTCGGGTACTCATTTTGGGTGATTCAAATTGCTATGTTTTCCTTGTTAAGTCCTCTCTAACAGTAGGTAAGTGTCAAATATCATATTTATACTATTTTGGTCATGGTTCTCCAAGAAAGTTACTAGTTTACTTGTTTAAATAACATAAGTTAACATATATATACCATAACTTGTTTTACTAGTTTTTATACATCATGAACATAATACAAAGACCATATATAGCATGAAAGAAACATAATAAGCATCAAAATGATATTGAGCAAGAAAATGTAATAGGGTTTCTTACAACTTTTGGCTTTCTAAAGAAAGGAAGTCAAGTATGAACTAGGACACTAAACCTATGCTTGCAAACCCTTCACCACAACTCTTGCAAACCCTTGCTATAACCCTTTTGAAAACCTTCTTAGCTCAGCCCTAGTACCCTTGTGTAGCTCCTAATTCAACCATGGAATCACCAAACAAACTCTTGATTCATGTAGAGACTAACTATGCCTTCAACTTTGGTATGTAACTTATAACTTAGAAATCAAAGGATCATGGTTTATGGATTTGTTGTTGAGTGTTTGGAATGAAGAGAAAGGAAGAGGATGAGCTTGCTATTTATAGTGAAGATGAGGAGGTTAGGAAAGCTCCTAGGAAGGTGCCTAAACTTGGTGACCAAGTTTTACTTGGAGCCTAAGTTTAACACATGTATATATCTTAAGGTTACAAGGCTTGAGATCAAGACACATGGGGTGGTGACTCCCCCCCCTATGGCGGTTTCACAAGGATAAGGAAGGGTGACTTGGTCTTGGATGATATTATCCTACTTATGTGACTAGTTTTGACTCCGTAAATTGCTAACCGTAAGATGTTAAGTCACGAAACGTAAAACCGGGTATCCTAAAAATATGAAACTTGAAAGAATGACTAAACTTGTCAATATACTCCATAATAAAATATAAAATGAGTGGTAGGTTCTATTGGGGTGCTAAAACCCTGCTAAAACTGGAAACACGGGTCTAAAACGCGTAATACGTAAAACGTACGAAAGTAGCGTAAAATTGAGAAAAGTAAAATGTAACTTTTCTAATAGGATAATAATGACTTAAAATGACCTATAATGTCTATGTTGGGCTCAGTCTAGTGTCGATTGGTATTTAATGTCTTTAAACTTAAAACCGCAAGCCTAAAAATCAAGGAATGATTTATTAAATCAAGGAATGATTTTTGGTCAAAGGAGGAGGGAAAAATATGTTGACTTATTCCAAAAATGTGAAAACTCAAATTGTCTTAGAAACGCGGTGCAGGTATAGGCTAAGGTTACGGCTAAGTAAAAATGCTTAAAAACGAAAATTCCTGTTTCTCACGACCGAGGTTTATTTGGTCATATTTTTCTTAGTCATGATTAATTCTCTAATTAATCATGAGAGTACTAAACATTTTTCTGATGCGGGGAAGATTAACGCGGTTGAGTTTCGTTGTGCGTAGGATTTTTAAATGACGTTGTAACCTAAACATGTATTTCCTTAATAACTTTCGCGAAAATGATCTGATGAGTGTCAAACTTTTATTTTTCCATGGAAATGATTTATCATACGAGAATATGAAATAAAAATCAAATTTTGGAAAAGTGAATAGTAAAAATGAATAGTAAAAGTGAATAGTAAAAATGAATAGTAAAATTTTTCAGGAATAGAAGTTAACCCTTACGGTGTGTCTAAGAGAATTTGGGATTCCTAATATAGTGGTGTTTACTCTGATTCATCTAAGATTGTGGTTAAGGAGTCGTATCAGATGCAAATAAGCCTACTTATTTATAACTCATTACTTACATAAAGAAGCATCCAAATTTATGTAAGTTAGGGATCATAAACTCATGGTTCGGTGATTTACAATTTCTTTATTTAAATAAAGGGGCGTCCCAATCCATTTAAATAAGGAGATTCTAAATCATCCTACTTAAGAATTTCCGACACAAAATCCGCTCTCTGAGACAGATAGTAAGATAATCAAGTCATCAAATCCCTAAAGCTAAGTAATAATATTATTTAACTCAAACCTTATGTCTCATCAAACAAGAACTATCATAAGATCAAGTTAAATAATTAGTTATTACTGAGCTCCATATTTTTAATGACTCGACTAAATTTTTGGGGTTCCTTATAATACTAAAGTCACATCATCTAACAGCGTGGAACTAAACCAACAACTAACAAAAAGCATATGTGTATGTAGTGTGTGTAAGGCAAATAAAGAGGAGGGTCTTAACGTATATAGCAGTTATAGTCTAGGCACTAAATGCAACCTAGTTCACTATAACCAAGGCTCTGGTACCAATCTGTAACACCCCCAAAATACCGCAGCGGAAGACTGTGTCACTTGGGGTGTTACTTCATAATACAAAGTACAAGTTATAGAAAACGACCTCTAAATGAGACGTTTTAAAAAGTTACCATTCGATTAATGAATTCAAAGTTACAAACATGAGATTCCAAAGTATGATACATAAATGTATACAAAATGTTTTGAATGGTAAATGATAAAAGCGTATGTCTTCAGAATATGCAGCATGACTCTAAGTTCCACGCACTAGCTATCGCCTTACTAACCTGAGATAAACATGCTAAAGTGTCAACACAATGGTTGGTGAGTTCATAGAGTTTGTCTTAAAATAGTTGAAAAGTCTTTAAAGAGTATTCGCACAACAAAGGCATCGTGAATCCACTCAGTAGCAAGTCCCACCCATAACAACACTTGCAACTTGTGTGTTCACAACCCACTGCTAACATATAGTATGATTTCGATATATGTGTATACGATATATGCACGCTTAATGTAAAGTATCACTGCCTACTGAACCTCATGACAAGAATAAGCACAAATGCTTCAAAGTTGGATTATATTCACCCAAGGCCAGGAATATATGGCAATGGTGGGGGCGTCAGCCTGATAGTACTATCAATACCTCTCCATCGGCTCCATCCAGGAGTTAAATAGTGGTTAAAGAATATAGCGTATAGAATAGTTTAACACATTAAGGCACATATCGTAATAAAACTACACATCATGTTTAAGAGTATAAAAGTATAGCATAGCATATGAGTAAAATTGTCTTTAGTAAAAGAGAAAGCAAGTAGTTTAAGCATGTATCTCCCCAAAAGAGTTTAAAACAAGTATGAAAAGAGTAGGGGCTATGACTCACCTTAAGCTTATGTAATGAGAAATGAAAGTGGTAGTCGAATCGCGAAAGTCTCTAAGAGCAGCCTATAATAGAACGTTGTGACTTAGGTTTGGAGTAACGTCTAAGAATACGAAGAATTGCCTATATATGTCTTGCATAATGTTCATGATGTAGTACTTAGTATATAGTGTAAGTCTTTGAATATAAATGGTTTATGAAACATGTATAGGTTGTATATCTCTTACTACCGTTCAGGCCGACATAATTCAGAAGTCATGGAGTAAATGTTCGAGGAGCTAGGATACTTTAATTCGTAAATCCACAACTCATCTCGACGGCTTACTTAATGAACTCCTCACATGAGGCTCCCTACTATTGTAGTATTTGATAAAATATATATAAGTTTTGATCCGAAAAGTTACATGTACAATATTTGAATAAACTTAGGAAAATTTACTTTTACATGAAGATTGTTATTAGAATGAGTTTCTTAAATCTTGTATGACAATTACTTGTAAGATTTCATGGTTCTTTAGATGGAGTAGTCCAAATTGTATATTTAAGTTATCGCTAACTCTTTAGTTCGTGTTTTCGCCTAGGTAAGTTTATATGGTCTTTAGTCATGGCTTCGCCATGACCTTGGTCATTGTTCCATGGCCTTGAGACTCAACCTTGGCTTTAGCCATGTGTAACACCCCCAAAATATCGCAGCGGAACGATAGTGTCATTGGGATGCTACTTCAGGGCACAAAGTACAAGATATAGAAAACGACCTTTAAATGAGACGTTTTGAAAAGTTACCATTCGAATAGATAAAAGTCATAGTTTACAAAACAAAGATTCCAAAGTAGAATAATACGTAAGTTTTTAAAGTGTATCGAATGGTAAACGATAAAAGCGAAAGTCTCCAAAAGCATGCCCTAAGACTCTCTACTCCACATACCTGCTATCGCCTTACTAACCTGAGAATAACATGCTTAAAAGTGTCAACACAAAGGTTGGTGAGTTCATAGAGTTTGTCTTAAAATAGTTAAAAAGACTTTAAAGAATGTTCATACAGCAAAGGCATTGTGAATCCACTCAGTTGCAAGTCCCGCCCATAACAACACTTGCAACCTGTGTGTTCACAACCCACTGCTAAAATAAATATGATTTAGACATGTATAATTTCATCACAACAGTTAAGCAATTAGTCGTGCGTCTACACTTCATCTCCGAAGACCTCACGTGTATGATGTATCAAAGCTAATGGTTATCCAACAACTTAATTTGGAGCCACTAGATAGTCTCAATGGTCATCCAACAACTTAATTTAGAGCCACTGCAGTCTCAATGGTCACCCAACAACTTAATTTGGAGCCACTGGAAGTATCACAATTTAGTATAACGCAGTTAAGTATAACATAATCATGTATGTATGAAATCAAGTATAATGCAATCAAGTATAAGTGTTGTCAAAAACCAATGTAATCAAGTATAGATGTTTTGAGTATTTGTACAAGTAAGCAAGTAGTTTAGCATGTATCTCCCCTAAAGCGTTAAAACAAGTATAAAAGAGTAGGGGCTATGACTCACCTCGAAGTGATAGTACAATGCAATGGAATGATAAGGACAACAAGGAACGAAATCAACCGCGACCTATGATGAATGAATATGATCTAATTTAGATCGTGAAATGATGTAGAGAATATGCATGCACATGTTAACTATACCACTCATAACTTGAAAATATACTAGTTATAGGCTTATGAAAATACATTCCATACTTGAGAAAAATAATAAGTCTTAACTAGACTTGTGTAAACTTGTCATAATATATATGTATAGAAAGTTAGTGTTATATACTTCGTCTTGAAAACCTTGAAGTAACATCCAATGGTCGTAAAAATAAGCTCATAAGCATAAGTACTTCGTTAGTTATAAATTTCGGCAATTTAGTAGTATTTCTAGAAAATCTAGAATTTAGTACATAGAAGTAGTATTATTATTATTTCTATTAAAAGCTGCCAATTATAGTGAGTTTTTGTCGATATTGAAACGTGAATAACTTGGTCGTTTTAACTTCATTTTCTTCGTTCTTTATATCCACGGGTTCGTCTTAGTATGTACTAATATATTTTTGATAACTCGGCTTCTCTAGGTTACGTCTAAAGTCTCGTTTTGTCCGACGTAAAACGTCCAACAGCATGTATTTTCAGAAAATATACTTTTCGTCAATAAATTTGCAAAAATCATAACTTCTTCGTTATAAACTCTTTTTAATCCGTTCTTTCGCCTACGGATTCGTTTTTGAAAGTATTTTCTAAAATTTTTTCCAAAGTTTACTTTATGTTTACTGATTTTTCTGGATTTACAAAAATGGGACAGAATGTATGTATACTTGTTACAAATCCATTTTTCATGTCCAAAACTAGTTTCTACTTCAACCAAATGTCTTTCAAACACCACAAAGCTATACTAATCCTACCATACACTTTCTTAGGGTGCCATGGGTTCCTAATCACTACTAATCATGTTAATTTAACAAAGGAACACCTAAATCAAAATCTAGGGTTTGTATGTTCAAAAAGTTAACAAAAATAATGTGGTATAGCTAACTTGTACATGAAATTAAGCATGAAAACCATAAGATACAATTATTAATTTGATGAAATCATGAAAATAAATTTGATAACTCACTTTGAAATAATAGGTGATTAGATGATGAGAAATCTTGTGTTACTTGTGTTTATGTTCCAAGAATCTTGATTAGGATGATAAAATGAACAACTTTTATGCTTTGATCTTTGAAAAATAATGAATTTTGGTCTTGGTATGAATTTGGGTCGTGGGTTTTGAGTAGAGAGGGAAGGAAGAAACTTTTTTTTTTATCTAAAAAGGTGATGAAATGATTTTGATTTTTGGTTTTGATATATAGTTTAGAGGTTTATAGTAAAGTAAGAAGAATTAATGCATAAGGTTAAGAAAATGCACATGGTGTCTAGGGGTGGTCTTGTGGCCGGTTTTCAAAGGAGTAAGGGGTAGCAAAATGAGTTTTGATCACTTAGGAAATGTAGTGTAATATTAATTGTAGTTTAGTGTAAGTATTAGTTATAATCGGGTACCGGGTTTGCTAGAAATAAATATTAACAAAGTTAACCGGGACTTAATAAAGTCATAAAAATGTTAAAAATATGTTGGGTACAAGTACTGAGTGTTCGGGTGATTATTGTTTAGTTTTCACAAAAACCGTCGTAATATTTATAAACTTACGTTATAAATAAAATAAATTTCCAAAATACCGGGTAAATGAATTTTATAATTTTTATGATGTTGTAAGGAGTTTAAAAATATATCGGAACCATCGTGGGGATTTTTAGATATGTTGGTTATATTTATTTATCGCGGGTTAACGTTTAATTAAAAGAAATAAACGTAAAACGTTAAACGTACTAAAAATAATAATATGAATATTCTACGAGTGGTATAGTATGCACATGCTATTATGATGTTATGTAGACTATTTCTAGTCCGTATGAAGTGTTCCTAATGATAATGTATGAATTCGCACCTGAACCAATACGGTTACACGAATTTAAGTACTTGTAAACAAAATTTACGATGAAATAAGCAATGCATGTGAATTGTATTTTCTTTCTGGAAATGAATAGTAATTGGTGAATAGTAAAATTTTTGAATGCTTCTCAGAATATCAAACTGACCCCAAAAATGATGAATAGTAAAATGATGAATAGTGTTTTGATGAATAGTGATTTTGAAAACTTCGAGAAATGACCAGAATTTTACGAGTTGTGACAGTCTCCCACCCTAAAAGGAACTTCGTCCCGAAGTTCAGCTCATTTGTTCCACATATGTGCCTAGTGGTCTGATTCGACAATGCAAAAGGTCTATTGAAAGATTGGCTCGATTTTTGGAATTGCTTACACTAATCAAATCAACTACTATCAATATGACTAAGGTTAATGATGCTAGGTCTCAGATTAGTCGATGTTGTGTATAAGTCCTATACTAAGACTTAAGTGCTACGAAAATAAGATAGTTGTTCAAGAGAATGTACCCGTTATGCTACCGCGGACATGTTGGGTGATAGGATTTCCTAAGAAGTAAGCTCTGCCAAGTGCGGGTGGAATCTCATTGGCCTCATCTCGTGACCCTTCAATTGCTGCTGCTAAGTTTGGACGATTGCCTCCTTGGTTAAGATTCCTTTTCAACTTAGGACAGTTGTTCCGAAAGTGATCCGGGCTGTTACACTCATAGCATGTCCTTTGGTTGTTCGTCATATTGCCCTCATTTACTGGTTCTCTACACTGGTTTGTAAAATGACTAGACTGTCTGCAATTTGCACACATACGGCAGGGCGCAGTCTTTTGGTGATGAAAATTACATTTCGTACATTTAGGATGTGGGCCTAAATACTCTTTCTGACCAGAACTAGTCGCCGCAAAGGTCCTTGCCCTTTTGTTGTCAGCTATTGTGCCCATTTGCTTGTTCGACTCGCTTGTTCCCTTCCTTTTATCACTGTTCCTCAAGCTTCCATTTCTAACCATCTCATCTGTTAGAGTCCCTGCTCTCAATATTGCACTCTGAATTGTAGAAGGCTTAGTTGTTTTTACAGTCCCACGAATTTCTGGGACAAGGCCATGTATGTACCTCTCGATCCTCTTGGACTCAGGGGTAACTAGATGTGGAACTAGCCTGGCTAATTCATGGAATCGATCTGTGTAGGCTGCATGACCAGCCCCTATCATAGAGTGATGATAAAGTTCATCCTACAGCTTCTGCATCTCGTTGTCCGGGCAGTATTCCTCCTTCAGTAATGCCTTAAAATCGTCCCATGTCATACCTACAGCTGCCTCTCTACCCCTAGCTTGAATCTGCGTATTCCACCATGTCAATGCCTTTCCTGACAGCAAGCACACGGAATACTTCACCATTTGATGTGCTGCACAGTTACTAATGTCGATCACCGACTCCATCTTTTCGACCCATCGAGTATACACCAACGCGCCTCCTACACCATTGAAATCAATTGGCTTGCATAACGTAAATTCCTTATACGTACATCCAGTCCTATTGTTGTTGTTGCCATTACCATTCTGGCCTATACCATTGGTGTTGTTAATTCCGCTTTCATGGTTTGCCAAGTTATTCATATGATCGCCAACTTGAGTGACAATAGTGGGGAGAAAGTTTTGAAGTTGTCGAGCGATGATGGCTTCAAAATCAGTATTTCCACCGTCGTTGTTATCATTGTTTTCAACGCCGCGACCACCTCCTCTAACTCCACGTCCACCAGTTCTTCCACCATCCTTACTATGGTTACTAGTGTCATGAGCAGCTCCTCTACCTCTACGTCCACCAGTCCTTCCACCCCTTGGTGTTGCGCCTCCTCGACCAGAGCTACGAGTCACTATCCTTGGTGCCATGATTTCCTGAGAGGAAGGACATTTAGTAAATGTCAGAGATGAGGGAAAACCGTTGATTATCCAAAGTCAATACTTAACATCCTCATACATAATACCACACCACCAGTTGTTTCCTAAGTTGTGCCAACACCGATCTACATAAGCATAGTCATATGTCCATGTGGGTCGTGAAGCACTTATAATTATGTTGGCCACGACAATTATAAATGTTTCCTTTCACAGGTGTACATATCACCAGGAACACATATCTCAGTGGTAGACGTTGCTTAAATGGGAATCTAGGGAATGTCACGCTCAGTACGAAGGAACAAAGGATTCTCCCTTAAGTGCTAAAGTCATTGGGAATTCTAATTTCTAACGGTTTCTCAAGAGTATCCTCAAGAGAACCCCCATCCTCGGGCAAATCATCAAATCTCTACAGCTAAGTAATAACCTTTATTTAACTCAGTCTCATGTCTCATCAAACAAGAACTGTCACAAGATTAAGTTAAATAATCAGTTATTACCGAGCTCCATATTTCTGATGACTTGTCTAGATTTTGGGACTTCCCCATCGGTACTACAAAATATCTAATAGCGTAGGTCTAAAAAAAAATACCAGCAAGCGTATGTGTATGAAAAGTGCAAGGCGATAGGGAGGAGAGTCTAAATGTATGTAGTTATAGTCTAGGCTCTAAAAACAACCTAGTTCTCTATAACCAAGTCTCTGATACCAATCTGTAACACCCCCAAAATATCGCAGCGGAACGATAGTGTCATTGGGATGCTACTTCAGGGCACAAAGTACAAGATATAGAAAACGACCTCTAAATGAGACGTTTTGAAAAGTTACCATTCGAATGGATAAAAGTCATAGTTTACAAAACAAAGATCCCAAAGTAGAATAATACATAAGTTTTTAAAGTGTATCGAATGGTAAACGATAAAAGCGAAAGTCTCCAAAAGCAAGCCCTAAGACTCTCAGCTCCACATACCTGCTATCGCCTTACTAACCTGAGAATAACATGCTTAAAAGTGTCAACACAAAGGTTGGTGAGTTCATAGAGTTTGTCTTAAAACAGTTAAAAAGACTTTAAAGAATGTTCATACAACAAAGGCATTGTGAATCCACTCAGTTGCAAGTCCCGCCCATAACAACACTTGCAACCTGTGTGTTCACAACCCACTGCTAAAATAAATATGATTCAGACATGTATAATTTCATCACAACAGTTAAGCAATTAGTCGTGCGTCTACACTTCATCTCCGAAGACCTCACGTGTATGACGTATCAAAGCTAATGGTCATCCAACAACTTAATTTGGAGCCACTAGATAGTCTCAATGGTCATCCAACAACTTAATTTAGAGCCACTGGCAGTCTCAATGGTCACCCAACAACTTAATTTGGAGCCACTGGAAGTATCACAATTTAGTATAACGCAGTTAAGTATAACACAATCATGTATGTATGAAATCAAGTATAATGCAATCAAGTATAAGTGTTGTCAAAAACCAATGTAATCAAGTATAGATGTTTTGAGTATTTGTACAAGTAAGCAAGTAGTTTAGCATGTATCTCCCCTAAAGCGTTAAAACAAGTATAAAAGAGTAAGGGCTATGACTCACCTCGAAGTGATAGTACAATGCAATGGAATGATAAGGACAACAAGGAACGAAATCAACCGCGACCTATGATGAATGAATATGATCTAATTTAGATCGTGAAATGATGTAGAGAATATGCATGCACATGTTAACTATACCACTCATAACTTGAAAATATACTAGTTATAGGCTTATGAAAATACATTCCATACTTGAGAAAAATAATAAGTCTTAACTAGACTTGTGTAAACTTGTCATAATATATATGTATAGAAAGTTAGTGTTATATACTTCGTCTTGAAAACCTTGAAGTAACATCCAATGGTCGTAAAAATAAGCTCATAAGCATAAGTACTTCGTTAGTTATAAATTTCGGCAATTTAGTAGTATTTCTAGAAAATCTAGAATTTAGTACGTAGAAGTAGTATTATTATTATTTCTATTAAAAGCTGCCAATTATAGTGAGTTTTTGTCGATATTGAAACGTGAATAACTTGGTCGTTTTAAGTTCATTTTCTTCATTCTTTATATCCACGGGTTCGTCTTAGTATGTACTAATATATTTTTGATAACTCGGCTTCTCTAGGTTACGTCTAAAGTCTCGTTTTGTCCGACGAAAAACGTCCAACAGCATGTATTTTCAGAAAATATACTTTTCGTCAATAAACTTGCAAAAATCATAACTTCTTCGTTATAAACTCTTTTTAATCCGTTCTTTCGCCTACGGATTCATTTTTGAAAGTATTTTCTAAAAATTTTGCCAAAGTTTACTTTATGTTTACTTATTTTTCTGGATTTACAAAAATGGGACAGAATGTATATATACTTGTTACAAATCCATTTTTCATGTCCAAAACTAGTTTCTACTTCAACCAAATCTCTTGCAAACACCACAAAGCTATACTAATCCTACCATACACCTTCTTAGGGTGACATGGGTTCCTAATCACTACTAATCATGTTAATTTAACAAAGGAACACCTAAATCAAAATCTAGGGCTTGTATGTTCAAGAAGTTAACAAAAATAATGTGGTATAGCTAACTTGTACATGAAATTAAGCATGAAAACCATAAGATACAAGTATTAATTTGATGAAATCATGAAAATAAATTTGATAACTCACTTTGAAATAATAGGTGATTAGATGATGAGAAATCTTATGTTACTTGTGTTTATGTTGCAAGAATCTTGATTAGGATGATAAAATGAACAACTTTTATGCTTAGATCTTTGAAAAATAATGGATTTTGGTCTTGGTATGAATTTGGGTCGTGGGTTTTGAGTAGAGAGGGAAGGAAGAAATTCTTTTTTTTTATCTAAAAAGGTGATGAAATGATTTTGGTTTTTGGTTTTGATATATAGTTTAGAGGTTTATAGTAAAGTAAGAAGAATTAATGCATAAGGTTAAGAAAATGCACATGGTGTCTAGGGGTGGTCTTGTGGCCGGTTTTCAAAGGAGTAAGGGGTAGCAAAATGAGTTTTGATCACTTAGGAAATGTAGTGTAATATTAATTATAGTTTAGTGTAAGTATTAGTTATAATCGGGTACCGGGTTTGCTAGAAATAAATATTAACGAAGTTAACCGGGACTTAATAAAGTCATAAAAATGTTAAAAATATGTTGGGTACAAGTACTGAGTGTTCGGGTGATTATTGTTTAGTTTTCACAAAAACCGTCGTAATATTTATAAACTTACGTTATAAATAAAATAAATTTCCAAAATACCGGGTAAATGAATTTTATAATTTTTATGATGTTGTAAGGAGTTTACAAATATATCGGAACCATCGTGGGGATTTTTAGATATGTTGGTTATATTTATTTATCGCGGGTTAACGTTTAATTAAAAGAAATAAACGTAAAACGTTAAACGTACTAAAAATAATAATATGAATATTCTACGAGTGGTATAGTATGCACATGCTATTATGATGATATGTAGACTATTTCTAGTCCGTATGAAGTGTTCCTAATGATAATGTATGAATTCGCACCTGAACCAATACGGTTACACGAATTTAAGTACTTGTAAACAAAATTTACGATGAAATAAGCAATGCATGTGAATTGTATTTTCTTTCCGGAAATGAATAGTAATTGGTGAATAGTAAAATTTTTGAATGCTTCTCAGAATATCAAACTGACCCCAAAAATGATGAATAGTAAAATGATGAATAGTATTTTGATGAATAGTGATTTTGAAAACTTCGAGAAATGACCAGAATTTTACGAGTTGTGACAGTCTCCCACCCTAAAAGGAACTTCGTCCCGAAGTTCAGCTCATTTGTTCCACATATGTGCCTAGTGGTCTGATTCGACAATGCAAAAGGTCTATTGAAAGATTGGCTCGATTTTTGGAATTGCTTACACTAATCAAATCAACTACTATCAATATGACTAAGGTTAATGATGCTAGGTCTCAGATTAGTCGATGTTGTGTATAAGTCCTATACTAAGACTTAAGTGCTACGAAAATAAGATAGTTGTTCAAGAGAATGTACCCGTTATGCTACCGCGGACATGTTGGGTGATAGGATTTCCTAAGAAGTAAGCTCTGCCAAGTGCGGGTGGAATCTCATTGGCCTCATCTCGTGGCCCTTCAATTGCTGCTGCTAAGTTTGGACGATTGCCTCCTTGGTTAAGATTCCTTTTCAACTTAGGACAGTTGTTCCGAAAGTGATCCGGGCTGTTACACTCATAGCATGTCCTTTGGTTGTTCGTCATATTGCCCTCATTTACTGGTTCTCTACACTGGTTTGTAAAATGACTAGACTGTCTGCAATTTGCACACATACAGCAGGGCGCAGTCTTTTGGTGATGAAAATTACATTTCGTACATTTAGGATGTGGGCCTAAATACTCTTTCTGACCAGAACTAGTCGCCGCAAAGGTCCTTGCCCTTTTGTTGTCAGCTATTGTGCCCATTTGCTTGTTCGACTCGCTTGTTCCCTTCCTTTTATCACTGTTCCTCAAGCTTCCATTTCTAACCATCTCATCTGTTAGAGTCCCTGCTCTCAATATTGCACTCTGAATTGTAGAAGGCTTAGTTGTTTTTACAGTCCCACGAATTTCTGGGACAAGGCCATATATGTACCTCTCGATCCTCTTGGACTCAGGGGTAACTAGATGTGGAACTAGCCTGGCTAATTCATGGAATCGATCTGTGTAGGCTGCATGACCAGCCCCTATCATAGAGTGATGATAAAGTTCATGCTACAGCTTCTGCATCTCGTTGTCCGGGCAGTATTCCTCCTTCAGTAATGCCTTAAAATCGTCCCATGTCATACCTACAGCTGCCTCTCTACCCCTAGCTTGAATCTGCGTATTCCACCATGTCAATGCCTTTCCTGACAGCAAGCACACGGAATACTTCACCATTTGATGTGCTGCACAGTTACTAATGTCGATCACCGACTCCATCTTTTCGACCCATCGAGTATACACCAACGCGCCTCCTACACCATTGAAATCAATTGGCTTGCATAACGTAAATTCCTTATACGTACATCCAGTCCTATTGTTGTTGTTGCCATTACCATTCTGGCCTATACCATTGGTGTTGTTAATTCCGCTTTCATGGTTTGCCAAGTTATTCATATGATCGCCAACTTGAGTGACAATAGTGGGGAGAAAGTTTTGAAGTTGTCGAGCGATGATGGCTTCAAAATCAGTATTTCCACCGTCGTTGTTATCATTGTTTTCAACGCCGCGACCACCTCCTCTAACTCCACGTCCACCAGTTCTTCCACCATCCTTACTATGGTTACTAGTGTCATGAGCAGCTCCTCTACCTCTACGTCCACCAGTCCTTCCACCCCTTGGTGTTGCGCCTCCTCGACCAGAGCTACGAGTCACTATCCTTGGTGCCATGATTTCCTGAGAGGAAGGACATTTAGTAAATGTCAGAGATGAGGGAAAACCGTTGATTATCCAAAGTCAATACTTAACATCCTCATACATAATACCACACCACCAGTTGTTTCCTAAGTTGTGCCAACACCGATCTACATAAGCATAGTCATATGTCCATGTGGGTCGTGAAGCACTTATAATTATGTTGGCCACGACAATTATAAATGTTTCCTTTCACAGGTGTACATATCACCAGGAACACATATCTCAGTGGTAGACGTTGCTTAAATGGGAATCTAGGGAATGTCACGCTCAGTACGAAGGAACAAAGGATTCTCCCTTAAGTGCTAAAGTCATTGGGAATTCTAATTTCTAACGGTTTCTCAAGAGTATCCTCAAGAGAACCCCCATCCTCGGGCAAATCATCAAATCTCTACAGCTAAGTAATAACCTTTATTTAACTCAGTCTCATGTCTCATCAAACAAGAACTGTCACAAGATTAAGTTAAATAATCAGTTATTACCGAGCTCCATATTTCTGATGACTTGTCTAGATTTTGGGACTTCCCCATCGGTACTACAAAATATCTAATAGCGTAGGTCTAAAAAAAAATTACCAGCAAGCGTATGTGTATGAAAAGTGCAAGGCGATAGGGAGGAGAGTCTAAATGTATGTAGTTATAGTCTAGGCTCTAAAAACAACCTAGTTCTCTATAACCAAGTCTCTGATACCAATCTGTAACACCCCCAAAATATCGCAGCGGAACGATAGTGTCATTGGGATGCTACTTCAGGGCACAAAGTACAAGATATAGAAAACGACCTCTAAATGAGACGTTTTGAAAAGTTACCATTCGAATGGATAAAAGTCATAGTTTACAAAACAAAGATCCCAAAGTAGAATAATACATAAGTTTTTAAAGTGTATCGAATGGTAAACGATAAAAGCGAAAGTCTCCAAAAGCAAGCCCTAAGACTCTCAGCTCCACATACCTGCTATCGCCTTACTAACCTGAGAATAACATGCTTAAAAGTGTCAACACAAAGGTTGGTGAGTTCATAGAGTTTGTCTTAAAACAGTTAAAAAGACTTTAAAGAATGTTCATACAACAAAGGCATTGTGAATCCACTCAGTTGCAAGTCCCGCCCATAACAACACTTGCAACCTGTGTGTTCACAACCCACTGCTAAAATAAATATGATTCAGACATGTATAATTTCATCACAACAGTTAAGCAATTAGTCGTGCGTCTACACTTCATCTCCGAAGACCTCACGTGTATGACGTATCAAAGCTAATGGTCATCCAACAACTTAATTTGGAGCCACTAGATAGTCTCAATGGTCATCCAACAACTTAATTTAGAGCCACTGGCAGTCTCAATGGTCACCCAACAACTTAATTTGGAGCCACTGGAAGTATCACAATTTAGTATAACGCAGTTAAGTATAACACAATCATGTATGTATGAAATCAAGTATAATGCAATCAAGTATAAGTGTTGTCAAAAACCAATGTAATCAAGTATAGATGTTTTGAGTATTTGTACAAGTAAGCAAGTAGTTTAGCATGTATCTCCCCTAAAGCGTTAAAACAAGTATAAAAGAGTAAGGGCTATGACTCACCTCGAAGTGATAGTACAATGCAATGGAATGATAAGGACAACAAGGAACGAAATCAACCGCGACCTATGATGAATGAATATGATCTAATTTAGATCGTGAAATGATGTAGAGAATATGCATGCACATGTTAACTATACCACTCATAACTTGAAAATATACTAGTTATAGGCTTATGAAAATACATTCCATACTTGAGAAAAATAATAAGTCTTAACTAGACTTGTGTAAACTTGTCATAATATATATGTATAGAAAGTTAGTGTTATATACTTCGTCTTGAAAACCTTGAAGTAACATCCAATGGTCGTAAAAATAAGCTCATAAGCATAAGTACTTCGTTAGTTATAAATTTCGGCAATTTAGTAGTATTTCTAGAAAATCTAGAATTTAGTACGTAGAAGTAGTATTATTATTATTTCTATTAAAAGCTGCCAATTATAGTGAGTTTTTGTCGATATTGAAACGTGAATAACTTGGTCGTTTTAAGTTCATTTTCTTCATTCTTTATATCCACGGGTTCGTCTTAGTATGTACTAATATATTTTTGATAACTCGGCTTCTCTAGGTTACGTCTAAAGTCTCGTTTTGTCCGACGAAAAACGTCCAACAGCATGTATTTTCAGAAAATATACTTTTCGTCAATAAACTTGCAAAAATCATAACTTCTTCGTTATAAACTCTTTTTAATCCGTTCTTTCGCCTACGGATTCGTTTTTGAAAGTATTTTCTAAAAATTTTGCCAAAGTTTACTTTATGTTTACTTATTTTTCTGGATTTACAAAAATGGGACAGAATGTATATATACTTGTTACAAATCCATTTTTCATGTCCAAAACTAGTTTCTACTTCAACCAAATCTCTTGCAAACACCACAAAGCTATACTAATCCTACCATACACCTTCTTAGGGTGACATGGGTTCCTAATCACTACTAATCATGTTAATTTAACAAAGGAACACCTAAATCAAAATCTAGGGCTTGTATGTTCAAGAAGTTAACAAAAATAATGTGGTATAGCTAACTTGTACATGAAATTAAGCATGAAAACCATAAGATACAAGTATTAATTTGATGAAATCATGAAAATAAATTTGATAACTCACTTTGAAATAATAGGTGATTAGATGATGAGAAATCTTATGTTACTTGTGTTTATGTTGCAAGAATCTTGATTAGGATGATAAAATGAACAACTTTTATGCTTAGATCTTTGAAAAATAATGGATTTTGGTCTTGGTATGAATTTGGGTCGTGGGTTTTGAGTAGAGAGGGAAGGAAGAAAATTTTTTTTTTTATCTAAAAAGGTGATGAAATGATTTTGGTTTTTGGTTTTGATATATAGTTTAGAGGTTTATAGTAAAGTAAGAAGAATTAATGCATAAGGTTAAGAAAATGCACATGGTGTCTAGGGGTGGTCTTGTGGCCGGTTTTCAAAGGAGTAAGGGGTAGCAAAATGAGTTTTGATCACTTAGGAAATGTAGTGTAATATTAATTGTAGTTTAGTGTAAGTATTAGTTATAATCGGGTACCGGGTTTGCTAGAAATAAATATTAACGAAGTTAACCGGGACTTAATAAAGTCATAAAAATGTTAAAAATATGTTGGGTACAAGTACTGAGTGTTCGGGTGATTATTGTTTAGTTTTCACAAAAACCGTCGTAATATTTAT
This sequence comes from Artemisia argyi, assembly GCA_030686995.1. Lineage (NCBI taxonomy): Eukaryota > Viridiplantae > Streptophyta > Magnoliopsida > Asterales > Asteraceae > Artemisia > Artemisia argyi. Next base: position 154,179,100 of record CM060706.1, on the reverse strand, counting down.
AAACTTACGTTATAAATAAAATAAATTTCCAAAATACCAGGTAAATGAATTTTATAATTTTTTTGATGTTGTAAGGAGTTTAAAAATATATCTGAACCATCGTGGGGATTTTTAGATATGTTGGTTATATTTATTTATCGCGGGTTAACGTTTAATTAAAAGAAATAAACGTAAAACGTTAAACGTACTAAAAATAATAATATGAATATTCTACGAGTGGTATAGTATGCACAAGCTATTATGATGATATGTAGACTATTTCTAGTCTGTATGAAGTGTTCCTAATGATAATACAAAGACGATATATAGCATGAAAGAAACATAATAAGCATCAAAATGATATTGAGCAAGAAAGTGTAATAGGGCTTCTTACAACTTTTGGCTTTCTAAAGAAAGGAAGTCAAGTATGAACTAGGACACTAACCTATGCTTGCAAACCATTCACCACAACTCTTGCAAACCCTTTCTATAACCCTTTTGAAAACCTTCTTTGCTCAGCACTAGTACCCTTGTGTAGCTCCTAATTCAACCATGGAATCACCAAACAAACTCTTGATTCATGTAGAGACTAACTATGCCTTCAACTTCGGTATGTAACTTATAACTTAGAAATCAAAGGATCATGGTTTATGGATTTGTTGTTGAGTGTTTGGAATGAAGAGAAAGGAAGAGGATGAGCTTGCTATTTATTGTGAAGATGAGGAGGTTAGGAAAGCTCCTAGGAAGGTGCCTAAACTTGGTGACCAAGTTTTACTTGGAGCCTAAGTTTAACACATGTATATATCTTAAGGTTACAAGGCTTGAGATCAAGACACATGGGGTGGTGACTCCCCCCCCCCCCTATGGCGGTTTCACAAGGATAAGGAAGGGTGACTTGGTCTTGGATGATATTATCCTACTTATGTGACTAGTTTTGACTCCGTAAATTGCTAACCGTAAGATGTTAAGTCACGAAACGTAAAACCGGGTATCCTAAAAATATGAAACTTGAAAGAATGACTAAACTTGTCAATATACTCCATAATAAAATATAAAATGAGTGGTAGGTTCTATTGGGGTGCTAAAACCCTGCTAAAACTGGAAACACGGGTCTAAAACGCGTAATACGTAAAACGTTCGAAAGTTGCGTAAAATTGAGAAAAGTAAAATGTAACTTTTCTAATAGGATAATAATGACTTAAAATGACCTATAATGTCTAGGCTGGGCTCAGTCTAGTGTCGGTTGGTATTTAATGTCTTTAAACTTAAAACCGTAAGCCTAAAAATCAAGGAATGATTTATAAAATCAAGGAATGATTTTTGGTCAAAGGAGGAGGGAAAAATATGTTGACCTATTCCAAAAATGTGAAAACTCAAATTGTCTTAGAAACGCGGTGCAGGTATAGGCTAAGGTTACGGCTAAGTAAAAATGCTTAAAAACGAAAATTCATGTTTCTCACGGCCGAGGTTTATTTGGTCATATTTTTCTTAGTCATGATTAATTCTCTAATTAATCATGAGAGTACTAAACATTTTTCTGATGCGGGGAAAATTAACACGGTTGAGTTTCGTTGTGCGTAGGATTTTTAAATGACGTTTTAACCTAAACGTGTATTTCCTTAATAACTTTCGCGAAAATGATCTGATGAGTGTCAAACTTTTATTTTGCCATGGAAATGATTTATCATACGAGAATATGAAATAAAAATCAAATTTCAGAAAAGTGAATAGTAAAAATGAATAGTAAAAATGAATAGTGAAATTTTTTGGGAATAGAAGTTAACCTGAAAATGTGATTTGTTACATAAATCATCTTCTTGTCAAATACAACCTGTTAAACCTGAGAGAACAAACAAGGCAACCTCGCGTAAAATCGGCGGCAATCTATATATGATAATAAATCCTAGAAAACAAAGTAAGATATAATGCTTGTGGAATGATGTTTGCAGATTTCCTGGAGATTATAAAACTAAAGATTCAACAAAAAGTTTAAGACTCCGTTAGAAAAACAAAACTGGTAAAATTTCCAGAATTTTACACGTGACGCCGTCAGGAATTTCTTCCTGACGCCGTCAGAAGTGACCTGTAGAAATTCTTATGTTAAGTTTCCGAAAAATTTCTAGAAAAACTTTGTCCTACTTCCTGGAAAATTCTGCAAAACATCATTATGACTCGATACAAGCATTTGACTCTAACAAATACGAACATACATGTTCATTTAATATTGTGGAGAATCATGATCGAGTTTGTTTCTTAAAAACATATTTAGGGTTTCCCCTTACACTTATCTTTTGCGAAATACCTTTGGATGAAGTTAAGACTAAGCCAAATAACAAAATAAAGTATTTTCACCATTTTAGTTGAAACATGATCTACCAACAATAAAAATAAAGTGTGCATACGGAAACAAATAACAATCAAACAAAATAAAAATCACACAAAACATGGGATGCCTCCCAAGAAGCGCTTTTCTTTATTTACGAGTCTTGTAGCTAGACTCAAGGTCATGGGTTACTACGTGATATGGGTGAGTTCCTCATTGAGGACATCTTTGGGATCAAACTTAGGTTTCAACTTCCTATCGGTTTTCTTAGTGCGGTATGACCTTTCAAACTTTTCTCCATCCGGATCATACAAAATCAGCTTCATATGCCATGATCCGTCACCTTCCTTAGGTGGCTTGTCCCACCTCCATTTACACTTATCCCCCTCTCTTTTCCACTTGTTCATCTCAATGTTAATGGGCATTACGCTTAAGAACTTAATTATATTCCTAAAGACTAAGGGGTCCTCAAAAGGGTCTAGTTCTTCATCTCTAGCTATGAGTTGTTCCACCGAATGTGTTTTATTGATGAAATCCTTTTCTAGATAGAATGGGCGTTGAGGTCCTATAAAGTTTCTTTCTATCCATGGTCCATATCTAGATGGTCTCCTATTCATCTCTACCCAATGTGGTGTCGGTTCATCCTCACAATCATAGCTATGTTTCTTAACATCATATACCGACTAAGTATCACCCTCTCCTACCGCTATCTTAGACTCCTTACAATCTATCATGGCGCTAGCGGTTGCTAAGAATCCTCTTCCTACTAATAATGGGCATGTAGTGTCACTAACCATATCTAGGACGTGAAAATCTGCTAAAATAGTTAACTTCCCTACGTGAACAACTACATCCTTAATCATCCCAACCGGGTGGGCAATACTCCCATCCGCTAGACCAATTAATATCTCCGTTTCCTCTAACTTTCCTAGCTTGAGAGTGGTGAAAAGGGATAAGGGAATCAAGTTGAGGCTTAACCCTAAATCGGCTAGTGTGTCGAAAGCTTCGGATATTCCTATCTTACAAGGCAAAACAAATATACCCGGATTATCAAGCTTTTTAGGCAAATTGTTTTGAACGAAGGTGGTCCCATTTTTACCTAGTTTGAATTTCTCATATTTTTCTAGGAGGGCACTATAGTAGGGAGCACGGGCTAAGACATCAATGACGGGGCGTTCAAGGTGAAGCTCCTTGAATTCATTGCCAAGGTCTTGCATAGGAGGTGTTTCAACTATGCTTTTGACCGGTTTTGTATCGGGTGTTTTATTTGATTGGTCCTTTTGAAGAATTTGGTTTTGTTTGAAACACGTGCTCGTTGATTTAACCGAGTAGTATTGCGGACAAGAAGTGGGTGACGAAACTGATGATATGGAATTAACGTTTAGTTTCGGGTTCTTGACCGTGTCGCTTGGGAGTGCTCCCATTTCTCGGTCATTGAGAACTTTCAACAATGTGTCAATTTTGGTCGTCATCTCGCTTTGCTTTTGTTTGAAATCGGCTTCAAACTTAGATATGCGAGCTTCTTGAGATGCCATAAACTTGGACATCAGTCCTTCAAGATTGTTGGTACTACCATAGTTGTTAGAAGGATTGTTGTTGAAAGTACGGGTGGAGGGTGGACCGTTTGGTTGGTAACGATTAGGCGGATTGGAAGAATTATTTTGGTTTTGTTTCCACCTAAGGTTTGGGTGATTTTTCCAAGAAGGGTTGTAGGAATCACCGTAAGGGTTTGGCTCGGGCTTGAAAGTGTACCACTTATCTCCCGCTTCATCGGTACGCGTGGATGCGTAGTCCACAAAAGCTGTTCCAGGGAGTTTCACGCAATCACGAGTGTCGTGGGGACCACTACATAATTCGCATGAAGAAATGATTTTATTCACTTGGCTTGAAGGCTTAGGAGCTTCGTAAGATTTAATGAGAAACTTGACTTGGTCCTCAAGTTCCATGATCCTACGGTCGGGAGTGCTAGAATTGTTCGAAGGCAAGGAAATTGCCTTGACCATTTTGTTCAAATCACGGGGATCATTCCAACTTTCGTTGTCATAGACAGCAAGATCTTCTATAAGTTCCCATGATTCTTCCGCACTTAGATCACGTAGCTTGCCACCGGCCGATTGGTCAATGGTTCGCCTTGTGGAGAGATCGATCTGGTCATAGAAGATTTGGACTTGGAGCTAAAGATCTATGCCATGATGAGGGACTTTTTAGAGTAAGTCCTTGAAACGAGTCCATGCTTCATATAGAGTTTCACCTTGACGTTGGTCGAACATCAAGATATCATTTCTAAGCTTGGTAGTTCTCCCCGGTGGGAATTGCACCAGGCTTTACCTCTCGAGGGATCTCGAGAAGCTTACAACCCCCACCAAGTAGTGTACCTGATTGTTGTAGTATAGTATAGTGACAAGTACCGGGGGATTGATCGTTCAACTCAGGAATAGTGTCGCTAGGATTAGAAAACCTAAAAACTAGGTCTAGAGGTGAGGGATGATTCTTTTTGTATTTTTTATATTTTATAAAAGAAATTAAAAATCTCAGGTATTGGAAGAGTGGGCGGAATTAGTTGCTAATCAACTAATCCAATAACTAAGATGCAATCAGAATAAAATAACAAAAATGTAAATAAACTAAATTACTAATGTGGTGTGAACAATATATGGGAGAATTGTGTTTACTTAGATTTCACTACTCCCTAGATATCTTTTACAGGTTAATTACTTGTTACTGTTGCGTGGATGACGGGTTGTATTCCTTAATACCATTCATGGGGTGGCGTACTTACTTCCCCAATTCAATAAGCTCCTACTTCACTCCTATGTCGAGCCGGCTAAGAAGCTCCTAACATGGGATCACTAGAATTCGCTCATGCATTAAATACAACCATAAAAACCTAGTACACATCGGTTCATGTTTCTTAAGATGTTCAAGCAAGTTACACAATGGAGATCTGCTAGTTTTCTTAAGCCTAACATTGAAATCATTCATCCATTACAACTATAAACAAGCAATCAACCTATAATCAACATCTAGGTTTCATTACATCTAAGCAAACACACAATAGATCTAGCCTAGCATGTTAAAATCAAGACAAGTGTAAGATATATTCAAACAACACATAGACATATTGAATGAATTGAAGGAAAACTTATCTCAATTGAACATCAAGGGTTTCAAGGGGTGAAAACCCTTGAAAATACTGTTACAAACGAGCTAGGGTTTATAAAGTTTGGCCCTAGAATTCTCCACACATGTTCCTCTTTAGTGAATGAAAATTAGAAAAGTATATATAGATTTTAGGAGGTGACGGCGTCAAGAGGAAAAATCTGATGCCGTCATCTCGCCGCCAATAAAGTTCTCGGACTGCCTAGATCCAAAGCTGACGCCGTCATGTATGATTTTGCTCTGGGCCGTCACCAAAATTACTCTTGACGCCCTTGTGCTGACGCCGTCACGTTTTCTCTGGGCCGTCATCCATTTTGCTCTTGACGCCGTCATAAAATTCTTCTTGACGCCTTCAAGTACTGTTCCCAGCAAGGAAAATTAAGACTTTTTCGTTTTCTTCACTTTTATGCTCCAAAAACGTCTAAAATGCTTCCTTTTCCAGAATTCACTCCCAAAGTACCTAAAATCACAAAAGGAACAATTTAGGGCAATATTTGATCAAATAAATTCCAATTCCGGCTTAAATGACCACCTAAAAACGGTTGATTTTTCGCCTCATCAGTGAGGTAGGCAATTTGCATAGGGTGATGATGGAGGTTGCCCTTTGTTGCGTTGTGCAAGATGCATAGCAAGGAGATCACTAAGATCATGGATTTGGTTTATTTCATCACGGAACTTTTGCTTTTCCATGGTAATGTGGAGAGAATCATTGTGTTGATATGGATGAATTGGGGTTGTGTAGTTGGAATTGAAATTGTTGGAAGTGTAGTTTGATGGTTGATCAAACTTGTACGAATCATTATAAGTGGTTGGAGGTTGAGATGTGTAGTTTGGTATGAAAGTGGATGTTTGGCCAATGTTGTATGGTTTGTAAAGAGGATCAAAGGAATGTCCTTGTGGGTTTGGTGTAAAGTTTGGGAAGTAAGTAGTTGGAGGTGTTGAGTGATTTCCAACTTCATTGGTTATGATGGATTTGTTTCTAGGGATTTTTCTTCGCCAAACGGGTTTCTCCGTGATGCATGGGAATTGCACCAGGCTTTACCTTTTGAGGGATCTCGAGAAGCTTACAACCCCCACCAGGCAGTGTACCTGATCGTTGTAGTATAGTATAGTGACAAGTACCGGGGGATTGATCGTTCAACTCGGGAATAGTGTCGCTAGGATTTGAAAGCCTAAAAACTAGGTCTAGAGGTGAGGGATGATTCTTTTTGTATTTTTAGATTTTTATGAAAGCAATTAAAGTCTCGGGTTTTAGAGAAGTGGGCGGAATTAGTTGCTAGTAAAATAACCCAATAACTAAGATGCAATCAAAATAAAATAACAGAAATGTAAATTAAACTAATTAAACTAGTGGTGTGAACAATAGAAGGGAGAATTGTGTTTACTTAGATTTCACTACTCCTTAGATATCTTTTACAGGTTAATTGTTTGTTACAATTGCGTGGATGACGGGTTATATTCCTTAATACCAATCGTGGGGTGGCGTACGTACTTCCCCAACTCTATAAGCTCCTACTTCACTCCTATGTCGAGCCTGCAAAAAGCTCCTAACATGGGATCACTAGAATTCGCTCATGCATTAAATACAACCATAAAAACCTTAGTACGCATTGGTTCACATTTCTTAAGACATTCAAGCATGTTACACAATGGAAGTCTGCCAGTTTTCTTAAGCCTAACATCGAAATCATTCATCCATTACAACTATAAACAAGCTATCAACCTATAATCAACATCTAGGTTTCATTACATCTAAACAAACACACAAGAGATCTAGCCTAGCATGTTAAAATCAAGACAAGCGTAAGATATATTCAAACAACACATAAACATATTGAATAAATTGAAAGGATACTTATCTTAATTGAACATGAAGGGTTTCAAAGGGTGAAAACCCTTGAAAATACTGTAAAAGTCGTGTTAGGGTTTATGCAGTTAGACCCTAAAATTCTCCTTTCTTTAGAATGAAAATTACAAAGACTATATATAGATTTACTAAGGTGACAACATCAAGAAGAAAGTTCTGACGCCGTCAACCCACCGCCAAAAATATAATCGGATTGCCTAGATCCAGATCTGATGCCGTCATGTGTAATGTTGCTCTGGGCCGTCACCACTTTTACTCTTGACGGCCTTGATTTGAAACCGTCACGTTTTCACTGGGCCGTCACCAAAATTGCTCTTGACGCCGTCGTAAAATTGCTCTTGACGCCGTCAGGTACTGTTCCCAGCAAGGAAAATTAAGACTTTGCCGTTTTCTTCACTTTTATGCTCCAAAAACGTCCAAAATGCTTCTTTTTCCGGAAATCACTCCCAAAGTACCTAAAATCACAAAAGGAATGATTTAGGGCAGTATTTGATCAAATAAATTCAAATTCCGGCTTAAATGACCCCCTAAAAACGGATCATTTTTCGCCTCATCATATACCCTTACACTTGAGATTTGCTTGTCCTCAAGCAAATGCGCTTTTATTCTAGTCAAAATACAAGTTAGGGGTCATTTAACACTAATATAAAAGTAATTACAACAAATAATCGTTGCACTAAAGACCAAAGACAAGCACGGAGGTCATACACTAGCACCTCACAAATAGTGTTTAGATACTCACATCTCTCGGGTGTAATAAAGTATATATCATAATATGGAAATGGAAAATATCTCTCACTATCTGTCATAGCAAAATAGATTACCATAGGCTTGGGAAAGGATCAAACCTCCACCACATGGCGTAAGCACCTAGAATAAACTATCAAAGAGGTCTTTTAAAAAGGGTTATAACGTTAGGTGTAGGGATATGGAATACACGGTTTTGTTGGATATAGGCAATCTTTACTGGTGGCGAGTTAATAATCTTGGTTAATTACATGTACAATATGGCGTTGCTAAGCCAAGACTAGACTCGACTTAAGCTAATAAATGAAAAATAACAAAAACATAAAATAAACATAGAATGAAACGGGATGGTAGTCCGTATTTTTTTTTTTTTTTTTTTTTTTTTTTTTTTTTTTTTTTTTTTTTTGCTGCATACACTCTTACCCTACCATCCAAAATAATACATCATAGGGAATGAACATTCCCCTTACACTTGAATTTTTACATACTTTACAATAAACTAATCTAATGACTCGAATTAAGATTATCAAAACACTTGGAGTACTTTTAAGATTAACGCACATATGGGGGTAATAAAATGATGTTCTTCTCCATTACTCCATAACACAAGTACTTTACCCACGAGTCCCAATCGTCCCAAAACAATATGTACAAGATATGACTCGACTTAGCAACCATGTAATCAATTAGATAATTAACTAAGGGTTTAAATATGTAACAATAATGCACTAAAGATGAGTGCATACACGGAAGGCAAAGGCGATTTGGGTGTACATTTAAGTAGGGTGTAACAAATTCTTCTTTTAAGTAAGATGCTTAAAGTTAGAAACGAAAAGATAGGCTCGGAGGGGTGTACTAGGAGTTTCGTGTACTAAAAATGAGTACAACGCTAAGGTGTGGGAAAAATTAATTGACTTAACTAGCCAAGTAATATGACTTAAAAGGTCAAGTAATTATGATACGGGTTTAACACAAGGGTGATCCTAATGCCTCTTATCATGTAGTAAATCCTACTACACGAATGTAGTCTCACTAGCGGTCTCTGGATGCATCACAAATGCAAGTTCTAGAATCTAAATGCTACCGGTACACTCATAAGCACTAATAGTAAATGCTTTTCCTATCAAATCTAAAGGCGAACCTCACATATTTGGGTGGAAAATTTTTCTGAATGGTACGGTTTTGTGCTAGTCATACAATGTCCTATCCATGAGACGCTTGCTAAGGCTAAAGTTTCACTCCTAAATGTTGTAAAAATTTTTAAATTTGGCGCTAAAATTACACTAACAAGTATTTCTCATAGTTTTATTACACATCTACCATCAAATAAACAAACTCAAGCGAAAGTGTATACTATAAGGTATCATCATTTTACCCTCCCCTTACACTTAGGATGAACATTGTCCCCAATGTTCAATTAAATAATGTAAAAGTAAAAACAGGTAAAAGAATGAAATCAAATACTCCCCTGATTCGTTCGGTATGGATAGTGTGGTAACAAGGTTATATCTTCCTCCAAGAAAATGAACAATCAAAGCTTCCCTTCCAGAATATAAATCATCTTCTTGTCATACATAACCTGTTAAACCTGAGAAAACAAACAAGGCAACCTCGCATAAAATCGGTGGCAATCTATATATGATAACAAATCCTAGAAAAATAACATATATATCTTAAATTGCTTTCTAGGAATTAAAGGGATATAATGCTTGTGGAATGATGTTTGCAGATTTCCTGGAGTTTATAAAACTAAAGATTCAACAAAAACTTTAAGACTCCATTAGATAAAAAAAACTAGGAAAATTTCAAGATTTTTACACATGACGCTGTCCGGAATTTCTTCCTGACGCCATCAGAAGTGACCTGCAGAAATTCTTACGTTAAGTTTCCGGAAAATTTCTGGAAAAACTTATGTCCTACTTCAGGAAAATCCTGCAAAACATCATTATGACTCGATACAAGCGTTTGACTCTAAAAAATACGAATATACATGTTCATTTAGTATTGTGGAGAATCATGATCGGTTTTGTTTCTTAAAAACATATTTGGGGTTTCCCCTAACACTTATCTTTTGCGAAATACCTTTGGATGAAGTTAAGACTAAGCCAAACGACAAAATAAAGTATTTTCACCATTTTAGTTTTGAAACATGATCTACCAACAATAAAAATAAAGCATGCATACGGAAACAAATAACAATCAAAAATAAAAATCACACAAAGCATGGGTTGCCTCCCAAGAAGCGCTTTTCTTTATTTACGAGTCTTGTAGCTAGACTCAAGGTCATGGGTTACTACGTTTTCCTTTCCCACTTTTGTACCGACTCAAAACATCTAATCCAATTCTCATCACGCTTGTACTCAGGGCCTAGATTCATGCAACCTGAATAGTATGTTCGCCTCCTCTCATAATAAGCATCATCATCAATTCCATCTTCCTTAACCTCATAAGGTCGAATCTCATCAATTTGTAGATTCTTGATGCCTTTTAATTCTTCCTTCATGTGAGGCATCATAAAAGTAATCTTCTCTATCCCATCAGTAAACTAAACTATCCCCTTCCCATGATCATAATACATCTTAGTCTTCTCAACAAAAGGTCGTCCTAGAACCATCTCTCCTAGGTGTGGATCTATAATGCCTCTAACATCTTCTAGGATTACAAAGTCGCATTGGTAAGTAAAATTTCCTATAAAGATGTGTACCCCTTTAACTCTCCTGACGAAATTACATAGCCTATTAGAGTTGTAAGGATCTTTTCTAGGGCTTAACCTTTCGTTCATTATCTAGTTGTAGTAGAGCCTAGACATAATATTCAAGGGTGCTTTTAAGTTAATGTATGTATGCTCTCTAGACATGTACCCAATCATGCAAGGAATCTTTATGTTCCTAAAGTTATGCCTCCTAATCCATGGCACCTTTCTATATTTTGAGGGGCAGGGGTGTTGTAAAAGAAATCTATGGTAACTCAATTCATCAGGGGTTGGAGCGAAGTCTGTAAACTCAATTTTCATTTGAAGGGGCTTAATAAATTGCTTAAATGTGTTAACTTCTCTCTTTCTTCTTTTATGCGCTATAAGCCTCTTGCTAACTTCTAAACGGCGAATCTCTAAATCCATAAAGACCAACCTAATACGAAAAAAGACACAAAGAAATAAGATAGACTAAAGAAAACCTAAAAATAAAAATAAAATCTTACTAGTAAGGAATCTAGCAAGTAGACCTAATAAAAAGAAAATCTAACCTAGACAATAACTATTCCCCAAGCTGCGGCACCAAAAACTTGATGCGTGGGAATTGCACCAGGCTTTACCTCTCGAGGGATCTCGAGAAGCTTACAACCCCCACCAGGCAGTGTACCTGATTGTTGTAGTATAGTATAGTGACAAGTACCGAGGGATTGATCGTTCAACTCAGGAATAGTGTCGCTAGGATTAGAAAGCCTAAAAACTAGGTCTAGAGGTGAGGGATGATTCGTTTTGTATTTTTATATTTTTATGAAAGCAATTAAAATCTCGGGTTTTAGAGGAGTGGGCGGAATTAGTTGCTAGTCAACTAACCCAATAACTAAGATGCAATCAAAATAAAATAACAGAAATGTAAATTAAACTAATTAAACTAGTGGTGTGAACAATAGATGGGAGAATTGTGTTTACATAGATTTCACTACTCCCTAGATATCTTTTACAGGTTAATTGTTTGTTACAGTTGCGTGGATGACGGGTTATATTACTTAATACCAATCGTGGGGTGGCGTACGTACTTCCCCAACTCTATAAGCTCCTACTTCACTCCTAAGTCGAGCCTGCAAGAAGCTCCTAACATGGGATCACTAGAATTTGCTCATGCATTAAATACAACCATAAAAACCTTAGTAGGCATTGGTTCATGTTTCTTAAGACGTTCAAGCGTGTTACACAATGGAAGTCTTCCAGATTTCTTAAGCCTAACATCGAAATCATTCATCCATTATAACTATAAACAAGCAATCAACCTATAATCAACATCTAGGTTTCATTACATCTAAGCAAACACACAAGAGATCTAGCCTAGCATGTTAAAATCAAGACAAGCGTAAGATATATTCAAACAACACATAGACATATTGAATGAATTGAAAGGATACTTATCTTAATTGAACATGAAGGGTTTCAAAGGGTGAAAACCCTTGAAAATACTGTAAAAGTCGTGTTAGGGTTATGCAATTCGACCCTAAAATTCTCCTCTCTTTAGAATGAAAATTACAAAGACTATATATAGATTTACTTAGGTGACAACGTCAAGAAGAAAGTTCTGACGCCGTCAACCCGCCGCCAAAAATATAATCGGATTGCCTAGATCCAGATCTGACGCCGTCATGTGTAATGTTGCTCTGGGCCGTCACCACTTTTACTCTTGACGGCCTTGATTTGATGCCGTCACGTTTTCACTGGGCCATCACCAAAATTGCTCTTGACGCCGTCACAAAATTGCTCTTGATGCCGTCAGGTACTGTTCCCAGCAAGGAATATTAAGACTTTGCCATTTTCTTCACTTTTATGCTCAAAAAACGTCCAAAATGCTTCCTTTTCCAGAATTCACTCCCAAAGTACCTAAAATCACAAAAGGAACGATTTAGGGCAATATTTGATCAAATAAATTTAAATTCCGACTTAAATGACCCCCTAAAAACGGATCATTTTTCGCCTCATCACTTCGTCATCCTTGCTAGCCTTGAGGCTTTTGGTTTTGGTTTCTTTGGAGAGGTTATGATGAGATGAATGGAGAGTTTTGAAGATTGGGATATTTATAGTGTAAGATTTGTGTGTTTATGGATGGATAAGGTTTGTTTGGGAGATTAGGACAAAATATGTTGGTGAAAACTGGGAAATGTAGGTTGGAATGGGCTAAAAAGTAGAAAAGATTCTGTAAACTCGACCATCAGATGGCCGGTCCCCTTAATTAGGGGGCGGTCCCTATAATGATTAAGGGGGCCGCCTTACATAATTAAGGGGGCCGCCTATCTGGTGGTTTCCAGATTGCCAGAATTGGGTTTTTGGCAGAAAATTTGCAGAAAGGTTGTGTTTTTGGGTTTGGATTCAAGCAAGTTCAACTCTTTGAGGCAATATAGCATCTAATCTAATCATAATATAGCATGCATGCAAAAACATTTAATTAATAGAGCAAACAAGCAATTAATAATAATCTAGAAGAGACAAGCAAAGGCAAGGGCACTTAATCTTCCCAGAGCAACTATCTTAGATCAAAGGCAAAGGTAACTAGTGAGTGAAAAACTAGTGATGGAACAAGATGACAACATTGTTAGTGATTTTGTCCTAGTGTGTGCCTATATGCAACAAATGTGGAGTTGTGATTGTTTCGACTCCTAAATGCAGATAAGAAAACTTTCTAAGAAACAATCCAAAATCTTCTTGATTCGATTTTTGCTCAATTCATGAATGTCAATATTATATATTAGATTATATATTTTGACGACTCATGTGACATTTTATGCATGATTTAAGAAAAAGTTTTTAGCATTTGTCAACAATACAAGGAAAATGGTTTTCATGTATTTCCTAGATGTGAGAATGGTTTTAAAGAAAATTTGATTGGGTTTTACAAGAATGTATATGCAATAAAAATGAGGTTTCCCAATCTTTAATTTTGTGCAAAATAGATTCCTAGACTCAGATATGAAGAGATGAAAGAAAAATAAATTTTATGCAAGTAATAAGTAGTGTAAATGCAATAAAATTTAGTCAACTTGTTCCATCATTCCTAATCCTAAACGCAAGTGGTTGAATAATTCACGCTTAAGGGGTTTAGTGAATATATCCGCAATGTTATCTTCCGATGCAACCTTCTTTATAGATATGTTTCCTTTTTGTACATTATCCCTAAGGAAGTGGTGGCGTATTTCTATATGTTTAGTCCTAGAGTGTTGAACCGGATTTTTACTTAAATCTATCGCACCTTTGTTATCGCACATAATAGGAACATTTTCTAACCTAATACCATAGTCTATGAGAGCTTGTTTCATCCATAGTGCTTGTTGACATGTGTTTCCAGCGCTAACATATTTCGCTTCGGTGGTAGAAATAGCAAGAGCGGTTTGATTCTTCGAGAACCAAGATGTTAGACAACATCCCATGAAAGTGCAAATACCGCTAGTGCTCTTTCTATCTACGTAGTCTCCCGCATGATCCGAATCCGCATAGACGATGGTTTCTATGCCGGATCCCTTAGGATACCATAATCCTAAGTGTATAGTGCCTTTAATGTATCGAAAGATACGCTTAACTGCTTCTAGGTGAGAGGTTTTGGGATCCTCTTGAAAACGGGCACAAAGGCAAACACTAAATATGATATCGGGTCTACTTGCCGTTAAGTATAGTAAACCACCTATCATACCTCTATACTTAGTATTATCTACGGACTCACCTTCATCATCCTTTGTGAGTTTTACTTCCATAGACATGGGAGTTTTCATGGGTTTTGAGTCTTCTAGGCCAAATTTCTTAAGCATTTCCTTAATGTACTTAGATTGGTTAAAGAATATTCCATCTTTTAATTGTTTTATTTGTAATCCTAGGAAGAAGTTTAGTTCACCCATCATACTCATCTCGAACTCATCATGCATGATTTTAGCAAATTCATCACACATTTCTTGACAAGTCGATCCAAATATAATGTCGTCAACATATATTTGATCAATGATGAGATTTGGATCTTTCTTTTTAGTGAAAAGAGTGTTATCTACCATTCCCATAGAATAATTATGTTTAATAAGAAAAGTTTTTAATCGATCATACCAAGCCTTAGGAGCTTGTTTGAGTCCATATAAAGCTTTCTTTAACTTATAAACATAATCAGATTTTGCGAAGTCAATGAATCCTGGAGGTTGTGCCACATAAACCTCCTCATTGATAAACCCGTTGAGGAATGCACTTTTCACGTCCATTTGGAATAACTTAAAGTCTAAGGTGCATGCATAGGCAAGTAATATCCTAATAGATTCTAGTCTAGCTACGGAGGCATAAGTTTTGTCATAATCAATTCCTTCTTGTTGTTTATAACCTTGGGCAACTAACCTAGCTTTGTTCCTAGTTACTATTCCATTTTCATCTAACTTATTCCTATATACCCATTTAGTTCCTATGATGGTCATGTTCATTGGATTTAAGACTAATTCCCAAACATCATTAGCCTTAAATTGGTTTAATTATTCTTGCATAGCTATAACCCAAATTTCATTTTTTAATGCTTCATTAATATTCTTAGGTTCTATTGCTGAGAGGAAACAAAAGAAGTTATTTTTATCTTGGGCTTGTGACCTAAGGGTTCTTTGACTAAGATTTCCTATTATGCTATCTAATGGATGTGATTTAGATTCCTTAATATTTACGACTTCGTTATTTCCTAAGTCTATGTTTTCATTATCATTTTCTAAGGGTTTTGTTTTACTAACCTCAATAGCTTCATCTTCGACTAAGTCGTCATCATCTGAAGGCAATATTTTAGGAGGTGATGGTGTTTCATCAAATGTTACATTTAATGATTCTTCTACTTTCATAGTGTGTTTGTTAAGTATTATATATGCTTTACTATTTTGTGAGTACCAAAAATATTCCTTCGTATGATTTTGGGTCAAACTTAGTAAGATAATCCTTAGTGTTTAAAATATAACATTTACTTCCGAATACCCTAAAGTAGCTTAAGTTAGGTTTTCTACCTCTTAGTAACTCATAAGGAGTTTTACCTAAAATTCTCCTAATTGATACCCTATTAATAATATATGTTGATGTATCTACAGCGTGACACCAAAATTTTTGTGGGATGGATTGTTCATTTAACATTGTTCTACTCATTTCTTGTAGTGACCTATTCTTTCTTTCTACTACGCCATTTGATTGAGGAGTACGAGGAGCGGAGAAATTGTGAGATATTCCATTTAAATCACAATATTTTCCGAATTGTACTTCGTTATCAGATTCCCTACCATGGTCCGTCCTAATGGCTACTATTGTGCATCCTAATTTATTTTGAATCATTTTACTAAATATTTCAAAATTTTCAAAGGCTTGGGTTTTGTCACTTAAGAACCTAGTCCACGTGTATCGTGAATAGTCATCTACTATTACTAAGGTATAATTGTTTCCTCCATAGCTCCGCACAGCGGATGGACCAAATAGATCCATATGTAATAATTCTAGGCACCTAGTAGTGGATACTATATTCTTAGCTTTGTGACTAGCATGAACTTGTTTTCCAATTTTACTTGCTCACAAAAATGCTTGTCATATCTTAGGTTAGGCAAGTTTCTAACTAGTTCTTTAGAGGCCAAAGATTATATTTGTTGCATGTTCGCGTGTCCTAATCTCCTATGCCACAATGTGGAGTTTTTGTCTAGGGTTGTTAGGTATATCCAGGTATATCCTATCTTCCGGTTTGTTTCCTAGTTTCATAACATATATGCCTCCTTTCCTAATTCCTCTACATATGACCTTTCCATTCTTAACTATTTCGCTATCCATTTCGGTAAAGGTAATCCTACATTTATTATCGCATATTTGGCCTATAGTAAGCAAGTTATATGTTAAATTATCTACATGCTCAACATTTTCTATAGTAAGTGAGTCTTGAGAAATCGTACCTTTGCCAATGATTTTTCCACGCAAGTCACTACCGAAAATAATGTTACCTCCATTGTACGCCTTAAACGTAGAAAATAGCTTGTGGTTCCCTGTCATGTGCCTCGAACATCTGCTATCCTTGATCCATTCGTCGGGCTCCAAGTCTATTCCTAAACATATTTCGTCGGTTGCTTTGGCCACAAAACATTTTTCGTCTCTTGCTTTTTTCACTTCTTCTTTGTCACTATCACTCCATGTTCCACTAACAAAGGCACCTTGATTTTCATAACCCGGTGGCTTTAGACATTCACCAATGAGATGATTTGGACTTCCACATCAAAAACACTTTCTTTTCCCTTAGTTATCACTTCTATTTCTTTGGAATGACTTTCTTTCGTCTCGTGGTAATCTAGTGAATCTTCCTCGTCTTTTGAAGAATTTCTTGAATTCTCTTACGGCCATTGCATATTTTTCGTCTTCACTCTCGTCACTTGAGTCATCATCATCACTAGGTTCCTTTTTGGCTTTTAGAGCAATGGATTTGGTTTGTTCTTTCTTGACTTTGACCGTTTCCAAATCTCTTCTTATAATTTCTTCATGCACCTTCAAGTTGCCAATAAGTTCATCAAGTGATAACGTCATTAAATTCTTTGATTCTTCAATTGCCGTGACCTTAGCTCACCATTTTGGATGCAATGCCCTAAGAAATTTCCTAACACAATTTTTACTAGAAAATGTCTCATCAAGTGCTTTTAAACTTGTGATAATAGTGTTAAATTTTGCAAAAGCATTATCAATTGATTCCTCTTCCGGAATCGTAAATTGTTCATATTGTTGTACAAGAAGATCTATTTTATTGTCTTTGACTTGACTATTACCTTGGTGAGTAATAAGTAGTGATTCCCAAATTTCTTTGGTGGTTTTACACATAAAAATTCTTTCATATTCTTTGCGTGGTAACGCATTATAAATTACCATTTTAGCTTCATTATTTTTAGCTAGTTTCTTTTTCAAATCATCATTTTGTTTTTCAAAAGGTACAATTTCATCCATTTTAGTTTCCGGATTTTGTTGAGTGGGAGGAAAATCACCAAAGGTAATAACATGCCAAAGATCAAGATCTTTAGATTTCACACAAGTTTCGAATCTATTTTTCCAATATAAAAATCCATCACTTTCAAATAGCGGTGGTCTTTGCATAGATTTCTCTTCTAAATATTTTTCAGATTCCATAGATCGTTGCAAGTTTTAAAATACAATATATTTTAAACATCTCGCTTGACGTGGCTCCTGATACCAATTGTGGAAAACTAGAAGGGGGGGGGGGGGGTTGAATAGTTTTACGTCTTTTTAATTTGTTATAAAAGATTGTTTGTGTGTTTTCTTAATTTTCAAAAATTTAGATTCGATATTATGTGAACTCAAGTCTTGCACAATATAAACAACAATGTATATGTATGATATAACAATAACAATGTAAGTAAAGAAATAAATGAGAGATGGAAAGATCGAACCGCGAGACAAGAGATTTATAGTGGTTCGGCTACAGGGACACCTTCCTTGCCCTACTCCACTCCCTAAGCACCTAACTCGAGAGTTTTCTTCACTGTGTCAACAAGCTCCCTTATGGCGGAGAAAACCTTACACACCAATATACACACCACAACTTCGTTACAACTTGATCATGCCTTATACACAACTACTTCACACCTATCTATCTTTACACCTATCTATCTCCACACCTATCTACTTCACAACTATCTTCTTCACAACAATCTTCTTCTCAACTATCTACTTCCCAGTTCCCAACAAGCTACTTCACAACAATCTTCTAAACAATCACTCTATCCACAAACTAAGCTAATCTATCTTCTACCAAATATTCACAACAAATAACACAAAGAAATATATGTAATGAATGATGCTCTAACAACTTGGATGTGGAGGTCACAACAAGTTGTAATACTTCTTGTATTGGAGGATAGAAGTATTCTTCTCTTGCACTTGAGAGGTTGATGTTTGGATCAATTTGAAACAAAGATTTATGTATGTATGATCAAAGGATTTAGAGAATAGAAATGAAGATCTAGAACAGAAAGTTTAGGAGTGCAAAAGGTAAGAAAAATCTGTGAAATGAACCAGTATTTATAGGCAAACAAATTACTGTTCTGGAGTGTGACCGATCCCCTTAATTAGGGGGCGGTCCCCTTAATTATTAGGGGGGCCACCTAGTATAATTAAGGGGGCCGCCCCTTCAGAACGTTGGATTTAATTTGTTTGTCCTTTTATGGGGAAGGTTTTTCTGGATAATATTTGCCATTTTTTGTTGGAAATTTGAAATCATATATTTATAATGATTTAAACATATTCTTTTAATTCCAAAAATGATTTTGTAAAAGATATAAAATGTTTATGACATTTTATAAAAGTTCTAGGGATTAGAGAAAAATTTCCTTTGATCATAGAATGCAATAAATACTTTGTTTATTCATATCTTAAGTGATTTAAATGCAAAATGAAATATTTATCTCTAAATACTTGTTTACAACATAAGTTTTATTTTAATGAATTTACGTTTTGTGATTATCAAAACATAGAGATGTCGATGAACGTTAACAATGTTTTTAGGCATTGTTTATGTCAACATCCATCATCATATATTCCGGGTAGATTTCCGCCATTACACCGATTCTCGGTCTTCCAATTGCAAGTGGGCCATTCGAGAAATCCATTCTTGAATATAAACAGTTGACATGTATAGATAATATTGCTAGGTAGTTGATCCCATGTTTCCTGTTCATGCCAAGGTTTTTCATCCACCCACAGGACTTGATCATTCCATTCATAATACCATACATTCTTTAGATCATCGTCGGTTTTGAGTCTAGGCTTGTCCTCCGTTAGTATGCCATTGTCAATTTGAAGAAGATAGTTAAATTCTTTGAATTGTTTACATAACGATGTTTCTTAGTGAAATATATCAACATCAATGCTAAACAATTCCTCGATACGATCCTTTGTAGTGGAATCACCGCAAGATGACTCATTATTGGATTCGACTTCATCATCTTCTCCTCTCATCCAATAAACCCATAGTACATCCTTAGTGGCGCGATCCATGGTTTTATGGTTGTTGAAATTACTAGATAACCAATCCAAAAAATCAACGTTGTTAGGATCGTAATTAATATCAAAGCTAGCATCAATGATCATCCTCTTCTTGATTTCCATGAACTCATAGAATTGGTCCTTGAAACTTCGTGTTAACCATGAAGTCACTATACGTTTAACTTCATTCATAGGAGAAATTTTAGGGTCACCATATTTAATTTCAAGCAATTCTTCTAAAGAAATATCAATTAATCTGACGATTCTTTGGTGAAACAGTATTTCTTATTCGGCATACATCCTTTCATCGTCTAAATTGATCTTGTCTAATCCCCAATATTGCTCAGAATAAGGCATATAGGTAGGTTGTGCAGTCTGGACATCTTCACTGCTATTACTCAAATTGCTTGATTTAGTTATAGCATTTGTTGAGTTCATATATTCAATTTGGAACACCCCCTCTTTTTCTTCAATAGTAGTCCAAACCAATCCCTTGGATTCAATTATGGGCCATAGAAGCGGTAATTCGTCTTCCTTGTAGCTCATGAACAGATTATATGTGAATAAATCATTCTCCATGCTGCTAAGGCATTTAAACTCCATAAATGTTTTTTCGAGAGGTGTTTCCCAAGTGAATAGATCAGCATCGATAGCAAATATGTCAAATTCATTCTCCTTTGTACCAAGTGAGCATGCGGGGGTAGTTACTTGAGATTTTAATTCAAACGGATGGTTGAACACTTTGAGATTACAAACAATAGCATCGTAAGTATCGTTAAAGATAGGACTCAAGTGCTCTTTATCCCAGAAATCTTTACGATGGTGTATAGCAGGAAACCCGTCAAGGTTTACCTCGTACATCTCATTTTCTTCGTCATCGTTTTCCAAGGACCACAACTTCTTAAAAGGAAAGTTATTTCTTAGGGTTATCATTGCTTGTTCATTGGCTAAATATTCGTCCATTGTGATGTCTTCCATTGTAGTTCATGCAATTAGGCGCAAATTCATCGGTAGGATTTGTTCTGCAAGGTAGAATATCAGAAGATTGACAACGAAAACGGAATACGAAAATAAAAGTTGTTGATATCTGCAGACGATGTGCCATATCCTAATAATAGGATGCGCCGTATCTTAATCGTTAAAAATAAATCAGACTTTTATTTAGAAAATCAATACGCTGCTATTAATAAATTAAATGCGACGTATGTTTTAATAATCAATAAATCAATTATATTTATAAAAAAAATAAGATGCGCCGTATTAGCAGAAGCTAATGCGTCGTATCTTTGTTACGTTTCAAAAATAAAAGAGTTTTGATTCAGATAAATGCGCCGTATCGACAAAAATCGATGCATCGCTTTCTTTTTAATTAATTCGAAAACTATTTTAAATAAAAAGTTTAAATACGCCGTATCTGAGAAACAGATGCGTCGTATGTCGGTTAGGGTTTAAAAATTTTCTGATTAAAAAAATACGTCGTATCTAAGATAGATGTGCCGTACTCGAATAATTAAATGCGTTGTATATAAAAAATAAAACGCCATACGCCATATCTGGAAAATAGATGCGCCGTATCGTTTGTATTAGCATAATACAATGACAGCAGTTTATGTAGAAAACAAAGAAAACAAATAAAAACACACAAAACAAACAAACAAACAAACACACAAAAATAGAAAATATGCAAAATATACAATGAATAAAAACAAACAAAATAAAAACAAAGGCTTAGTAAAAATAAAATCTAAAAAAATCCTAAAAAATCAATAAGTTAGAAAACCTAATTAAAATACTAATAGATAAACAAGTTTTAACAATTCACTCCCCGGAAACGGCGCCAAAACTTGATGCGTGTATTGTGTCGTATGCAGTATAGGGCTAATTGCCTATTTCAAGTTTTACATTTATATTTAGCCGACTTATCCTATAACACACACACTAACGGACAGTGTATCCGATCAATATGTATATAGTGGTAAGTAGAGTGTCGATCACTAAGAGTGGAACGTAAGCCTTAATTTTTCTGTCAGTATTTTAATATCCTAAGTTAGTTTTACAATCTGATCTAACGCGAGGGGATTTAGTCTGAGAGACTAGCACAGTTTTGGTTTTTATTAAACAGTAAATTAAAACTAGTGAGAACGAATCAACAAATAGCAACAAATACACAGATAGATAATAGAGACTATACGAAGACCTGTCTTGATAATTAAGTAGCTTGTCACTTGTTTTATTGCTAGTTTTATATGAAGTGTATTGTAATCTGGTCTTTCTCGTTGGATCGCAGTATATCGGTGAGTAAACCCTTAATGATCACTTATGTCTATGTCACACCCCCAAGATCGGGTCCAGCGGAAGCATACGTGTAGCTGGGGTGTAACTCAATTGATATCACAACATAAGTACACAAATGGTTTTCAATTTAATCATTTAGAATAAAATCGTTTAACCAAAAATAGTGAATTTACATCGTTAAAAGTAGTGCGGAAATAGGCCCTTAAAATAGTTTAGAACGGTCCCCATATAAATAATCAGAGTCTTCTATGACCATGCCATGCCCTGCCAAAACCTCCAGTAGCGTGCCATAAGATTAAAACCTGAAAATACATGCTAAAGTGTCAACATGAGGTTGGTGAATTCATAGAGTTTGTTTAACAAATAAAGTCTGTAGAAAAAAAAAAGATCACACAACAAAGGCATCGTAAATCCACTCAGTTACAAGTCCCGCCATAAGAGACTTGTAACCTGTGTGTTCACAACCCACTGCTAACATATATATAGTAAGATTAAACATGTATAAGTTCATCACAACAGTTAAGCAATTAGTTGTAAGTCTACACTTCATCTCCGAAGACCTTACGGTTGTATGTATGTCTCAATGGTTGTGTCCAGCAACTTAATCTGGGGCCATTGGAAGTCTCAATGGTTGTGTCCAGCAACTTAATCTGGGGCCATTGGAAGTCTCAGTAGCCATCCAGCAACTTAATCTGGAGCCACTGGATGTATGTATGTATGTATGATTACTGGGTGCCATTTCCCAAAGTATCAGTTGCTCAAGAATACACCATCACAGTTTAGTATAACACAGTTAAGTATAGCACAATCACGTATGTATGAAATCAAGTATAAAACAATCAAGTATAAAACAATCAAGTATAAAACAATCAAGTATAAGACAATCAAGTATAAGTGTTTTGAGTATCAAGAAAGTATGTTTTGAGTATTTGTATAAGTAAGTAAGTAGTTGAGCATGTATCTTCCCCCAAAGAGTTAAAACGAGTATAAAAAGAGTAAAAGCGGGGCTATGACTCACCTGGGGCGATAGCTACGATGACAAAAGTGGATACACAGAAATGAGGTTCGATCTCTAACCGCAACCTAATATGAATGATAGTGATCTACTTAGATCATGAAATGATGAAGAGAATATGCATGCACATGATACCCATACCACTCGTAACTTGGAAATAATTGTTATTGTCAAAATAAAGTATTTTCCATACTTAGGAAAAATAAGTCCAACTAGGCTTATAAAAACTTGTTGTAATATATCGTATATAAAATGTTAGTGTTATATTCCTTACTTTGGAAAACCTTGAAATAACGTCTAGTAGTTGTAAAAATAAGTCTTGGGTCATAAGTACTTCATTAGTTAAGAATATAACTCCTTGAATGAGAATCTAGAAAATATATTATTTTGTACGTAGTTATATTATTTTCTAGTAGTGACTATATATATATATATATAGTTTTGACGATATTAAAACGTGTATAACTTGGTCGTTTTAAGCTCATTTTACTCGTTCTTTATATCCACGGATTCGTTTTAGTATATACTAATATATTTTCAATAGCTCGGCTCCACTAGGTTACGTCTAACGTCTCCATTTGCCCGTCGAAAACTGTCAAACAGCATGCAGTTTTTCCAAAAATAGTTTTCGTCGTTAAATTTACAAAAATCATATCTCCTTCGTTATAAGCTCGTTTTAATCCGTTCTTTCGCCAAAAGCTTCGTTTTTGAAAGTATTTTCTAAAAATATTGTCAAAGTGGACTGAGAAAATACGGATTTTTCTGGGTTTACCAAAATCGGACAGAATGTATTTCTACTTGTTCAAAAACCATTTTCAAGGCTCTAAACTAGTTTCTAACATCACCAAACCACTTTCAATCACCACAAAACTAGTCTAATCCTACCATACACCTTCTTAGGGTGTCATGGGTTCCTAAACATCATAACCAAGTAGATCTAACAAGGATCTAACCATAAACACTTTCTAAGGTTCAAAAGTTAAAAGTTTGTAAAATAAAGTGGTATAAATAGCATATGCATGTAGATCTAGTATATATATCATATGGATCTTGTATAAACTTGATAAAATTATAAAAAGGAGTTTGATATACTTACTTCAAAGATTAAGAGTGTAGATGATGAAAACCTAATGATTCTTGAGTTTATATTTCAAAACCCTAACAAGGATCACTAAATAAACTAGTTAAACACTTGATCTTGAGAAAAATATTTTGGTCTTGCTCCTCCTTTGTCCTTTCAGTGAGTTGAGATAGAGAGAATGAGAAAATGAGATTTTAGATAGCTAGTGAGAATGAGAGAAAAAGTGTAGTTGTATCCTTTTATGTATTATTGTTATTATTATTATTATTATTATTATTATTATTATTATAAGAAGTTAGTTTATGTATTAATGAGGATTGAGTGATCATATAGCTTTGTAACTGATTGGTATGGAAAAAGGAGGGGGGTTGGGATGTGTAAGAATTTTGGTGGGATTTGGTATTATCTTGTATTTAATTGTAGTTTTAAGGTGTACCGGGTACCGGGTTAACTAAAAATAAATTTTAACGGAGTTAACCGGGATATAATAAAGTCGTAAAAATTGTAAAAATAAGTTGGGTATAATTATTGGGTGTTTAGATAATTATAGTTTAATTTCTACGAAAACCGTCGTGATTTTTGTAAACTTACGTTAATAATTAAAATAAATCTCCAAAATACCGGGTAAATTAATATTATAATTTTTATATTATAAAAATGAATATAAAAATATATTGGGATCATAGTCGGGAGTGTCGGACGTGTTAGTCACATTATTGATCATTTGTTAACGTTTATTTAAAAATAAACATACGTAAAAAGTCAAATATATCAAAAGTATTAATTTGAATATCCTACGAGTGGAATAGTATGCAAATGCCATAATAATGATATGTGATGCGTGGGAATCGCACCTTGCTTTACCTCTCGAGGGATCTCGCGAGGCTTACAACCCCCACCAGGCAGTGTACCTGATCGTTGTAGTATAGTATAGTGACAAGTACCGGGGGATTGATCGTTCAGCTTAGGAATAGTGTCGCTAGGATTAGAAAACCTAATTAATAGTTCTAGAGATGAAAGATGATTATTTTTGTGTTTTTATATTTTATGAAAGCAAGTAAAATCTCGGTTTTTAGAAGAGTGGGCGGAATTAGTTGTTATTCAACTAACCCAAAAACTACTTTGTAACTAATTAAACTAATGAAAATAAAATTAAACTAATATTAAACTAAGGTTGTGAGCAGTATTTGGAGAAATTGTGTTTACTTAGACTTCATTACTCCCTAGATATCTTTTACATGTTAATTACTTGTTACACTTGTATGAATGACGGGTTGTATTCCTTAATACCATTCGTGGAGTGGCATACATAACTCCCCAACTCTATGAGCTCTTATCTCCTCCTACACCATGACCCAGCACAACTATAGGGATTTTAAACAGTGGCTCATGCATTAAATACAACCAATAAAGACCTAGTACGCCTCGGTTCATGTTTCTTAAGACGTTCAAGCATGTTACCATTTGGAGATCTGCCAGTTTTCTTAAGCCTAACATATAATATCATTCATCCAAGAACAAGAATAGACAAGTAATCAACACATAATCAACATCTAGGTTTCATTAGATCTAAGCAAACACAAGAGAGATCTAGCCTAGCATAGTAGAATTAAGATAAGAGCAAAAGATAAACAACCAACACATAGACATATTGATTGAATTAAGAGTATACTTATCTCAATTACAATGCAAGGTCTCAAGGGTTTGGAACCCTTGAAAAACCTGTAAAAGAGGCACCAAAATCGTCTTTAGGGTTTCACCAAAACTTCTCTTTTTTTAATGAAAAAACTAGAAAACTATATATAGGAAAATCGTCCTGACGGCGTCAAGAGTTAAATCTGACGCCGTCAACTCGCCGCCATACACTTCCTCGGACGCCCTAGATCCAATCGTGACGGCCTATGTGACGCCGTCACCACCCACGGTAAATTAATCTTGGTCACTTTGACGCCGTCACCTCTCCATTTGACGCCGTCACCAGCTACGGTAAATTATTCTTCATGTCTGACGCCGTCAAGAGCAAACCCTTGACGCCGTCACCTTGTATTTCCAGCTTGGATTTTTGGTACTTTGTCGTTTTCTTCACTTTATGCTCCAAAAACGTCCAAAATAGCCTCTTTTCCAGAATTCACTCTCCAAGTACCTAAAATCACAAAAGGAACGATTTAGGGCAATATTTGATCAAATAAATTCGGATTCGGGCTTAAATGACCCCCTAAAAATGGATCATTTTTCGCCTCATCAATATGCGGACTATTTCTAGTCCGTATGGGATGTCCCTGATAATAATGTGTGAATTCGCTCCTGAACCAATACGGTTACGCGAATTTGAATACTCGTAAACTAAATTTACGATGAAATGAGTAATGCACGTGAATAGTGGTTTTCTTCCGGGAATGAATAGTGTCAAGTGAATAGTAAAATTTTTGAATATTTCTCGGAATGTCAAATTGACCTCAAAAATGATGAATAGTAAGATAATGAATAGTGATCGGTGAATAGTGATTTATGAATAGTGAATTAGCGAAGTTTGGAAAATGACCGGAAATTACGAGTTGTGACAGTCTTCCCCTCTAACAGGAACTTCGTCCTGAAGTTCAGTTTGTGTTGGTCTCTGGAGTGGTATTGGTGAAAAGGTGATAATATTTATCGTGTAAGCTACTGGGCTCTAATGGGAGGAGCTCAAGTCTGTAGGCCACTAGGCCCATACTGTCTGAAATATTGAAGGGTCCAATGTATCTCGGGTTTATCTCTCCACGTTTGTGAATTATATCTCAATGGTGTTGTCTTTGGAATCTTGTGATAGATATTGTTGTCCAGGAATCCAAGTTATAGCAAATGGTTAGCCCAACCATTTCCAGAATCAATCACACCCGAATTGGGTATATCTCCCTATGTTTGAATCATTCTCTAATCCTAACCATTGGTCTGAAGATAATAGGTGGTGTGGTTCCAAAGGAAATCTTAATGAAATCTGCCAGAAGTTTGAGGTGAATCAAATTCCTCCATTAGGAATAGTTGGAATAGGTATCATGAATCTTGTGGAAAAGCTTACAAGGTTAAGTCCGTCAAAGGGTGTTGTTGAAAATAATAGGTTAGGATAAGGTTGTGATCCTCCGCAGGAATGTCATGAATTGAGTCTTTCTCCACCTACAGTGCTTAGTCTCCATTACTAAAATTTTCCCAAGCTCTATGTCGTCAATTCACAAACTCCTAAATGTATAAGTGATGTAATATAGTGATTGGTTTTCAAAGTTTGTTTTTGAGATTGTGTGTGTTGTTCATAAACCTTCCCTGAATAAATGAATTTACAACTTTAAGCAAACGACTTTCCAAGTAACTTTATTTATTTATTTTTATTTATTTATTTTTTTAACAAGATATATGTTTTGTATAACCGTAGTTTAGAGAAAAATCCATTTAAAGTGAAAGTATTAAGGGGATAAAATAGTCGGGTAGGTATGTCTGCACAATTACCTAGGTGCCTAACATATTTGAATAAGGTCTATTGGTGAGGACATGTTCAATTGCAGGTTCTATAGTCTTGGTTAAGAGGTTGGGTTTTTATCTCTATGGTGTTGCTCAGTGAGCATTCGTATCGGAGCTAATCTTGTAATTCAGTCAAGCCAATACTTTCTAGATGGTAGAACCTTGGCGATCAGGCTAGTGATAGTGGTTCGAATGGTTTTGTGATATCTTGAGGTTTCTGTTGAGTTTTAAATGGTCATAATGTACCTAAGGATCCTCCTTATATATGGTATGGAAAGTCTTTCCTAGGGAGGTCATTGATAATATCCACTTATCAATATTGGGAGTAATGAGTGATGAGTGACATAGGAATCTATAGAGGGTTAGCTAATTCCTTATATATATAGGGATGGGAAAGGGAATGATAGTGATAGTGAGAAGGGAAAAGACTGTGACAGCTGCGACATAATGAGATTGTGATGAAAGAGAATACTGTGATGTAAAATGAAACATTTGGAAATTGGGTAGATAATTTAATCCAGACACAATTTTATTATAACCATTCTCAGTGTTGCAAAATTCATCTCTGAGTCAGACATAGGTGGTTATCCTATATCTCACTATCCCGGGTTGAATGTAGGTGGCCAGTCTACATTCCACCGAGGTTCCATGAATTTTGAAATACTCAGCTCAGTTATACTAATACTATGTCCTTCACAATTACCAAGACGTTCTGAAAGACTAAGGCAGGTGACCAAACTCGAGGTTAAATGATGAACTATGCAAAGAAAACATAACGCGATGACATATATGATACGTGAACATGCTTATATGAAAGACAATTATAGTAATCAACTAGAATAAATGAATATAATATACCAGATAATGAGACACAAATCTCATCATCTAAGTCAGCAACAAACCACAAGTGAGGCTTCAGCTTGGCAGGCAGGCACGTGACGGTCATAGGGTTAAGTTTTTCGTAAAAGTAGCTATAGTCTAGGTTTTAAAAACACTTAGTTCGCTATAACCTGGCTCTGATACCAATCTGTCACACCCCCAAGATCGGGTCCAGCGGAAGCATATGTGTAGCTGGGGTGTAACTCAATTGATATCACAACATAAGTACAAAAATGGTTTTCAATTTAATCATTTAGAATAAAATCGTTTAACCAAAAATAGTGAATTTACATCGTTAAAAGTAGTGCGGAAATAGGCCTTTAAAATAGTTTAGAACGGTCCCCATATAAATAATCAGAGTCTTCTATGACCATGCCATGCCCTGCCAAAACCTCCAGTAGCGTGCCATAAGATTAAAACCTGAAAATACATGCTAAAGTGTCAACATGAGGTTGGTGAGTTCATAGAGTTTGTTTAACAAATAAAGTCTGTAGAAAAAAAAATGATCACACAGCAAAGGCATCGTAAATCCACTCAGTTACAAGTCCCGCCATAAGAGACTTGTAACCTGTGTGTTCACAACCCACTGCTAACATATATATAGTAAGATTAAACATGTATAAGTTCATCACAACAGTTAAGCAATTAGTCGTGAGTCTACACTTCATCTCCGAAGACCTCACGGTTGTATGTATGTCTCAATGGTTGTGTCCAGCAACTTAATCTGGGGCCATTGGAAGTCTCAATGGTTGTGTCCAGCAACTTAATCTGGGGCCATTGGAAGTCTCAGTAGCCATCCAGCAACTTAATCTGGAGCCACTGGATGTATGTATGTATGTATGATTACTGGGTGCCATTTCCCAAAGTATCAGTTGCTCAAGAATACACCATCACAGTTTAGTATAACACAGTTAAGTATAGCACAATCACATATGTTTGAAATCAAGTATAAAACAATCAAGTATTAGTGTTTTTAGTATCAAGAAAGTATGTTTTGAGTATTTGTATAAGTAAGTAAGTAGTTGAGCATGTATCTTCCCCCAAAGAGTTAAAACGAGTATAAAAAGAGTAAAAGCGGGGCTATGACTCACCTGGGGCGATAGCTACGATGACAAAAGTGGATACACAGAAATGAGGTTCGATCTCTAACCGCAACCTAATATGAATGATAGTGATCTACTTAGATCATGAAATGATGAAGAGAATATGCATACACATGATACCCATACCACTCGTAACTTGGAAATAATTGTTATTGTCAAAATAAAGTATTTTCCATACTTAGGAAAAATAAGTCCAACTAGGCTTATAAAAACTTGTTGTAATATATCGTATATAAAATGTTAGTGTTATATTCCTTACTTAGGAAAACCTTGAAATAACGTCTAGTAGTTGTAAAAATAAGTCTTGGGTCATAAGTACTTCATTAGTTAAGAATATAACTCCTTGAATGAGAATCTAGAAAATATATTATTTTTTACGTAGTTATATTATTTTCTAGTAGTGACTATATATATATAGTTTTGACGATATTAAAACGTGTATAACTTGGTCGTTTTAAGCTCATTTTACTCGTTCTTTATATCCACGGATTCGTTTTAGTATATACTAATATATTTTCAATAGCTCGGCTCCACTAGGTTACGTCTAACGTCTCCATTTGCCCGTCGAAAACTGTCAAACAGCATGCAGTTTTTCCAAAAATAGTTTTCGTCGTTAAATTTACAAAAATCATATCTCCTTCGTTATAAGCTCGTTTTAATCCGTTCTTTCGCCAAAAGCTTCGTTTTTGAAAGTATTTTCTAAAAATATTGTCAAAGTGGACTGAGAAAATACGGATTTTTCTGGGTTTACCAAAATCGGACAGAATGTATTTCTACTTGTTCAAAAACCATTTTCAAGGCTCTAAACTAGTTTCTAACATCACCAAACCACTTTCAATCACCACAAAACTAGTCTAATCCTACCATACACCTTCTTAGGGTGTCATGGGTTCCTAAACATCATAACCAAGTAGATCTAACAAGGATCTAACCATAAACACTTTCTAAGGTTCAAAAGTTAAAAGTTTGTAAAATAAAGTGGTATAAATAGCATATGCATGTAGATCTAGTATATATATCATATGGATCTTGTATAAACTTGATAAAATTATAAAAAGGAGTTTGATATACTTAATTCAAAGATTAAGAGTGTAGATGATGAAAACCTAATGATTCTTGAGTTTATATTTCAAAACCCTAACAAGGATCACTAAATAAACTAGTTAAACACTTGATCTTGAGAAAAATATTTTGGTCTTGCTCCTCCTTTGTCCTTGCCATGAGTTGAGATAGAGAGAATGAGAAAATGAGATTTTAGATAGCTAGTGAGAATGAGAGAAAAAGTGTAGTTGTATCCTTTTATGTATTATTGTTATTATTATTATTATTATTATTATTATTATTATTATTATTATTATTATTATTATTATTATTATTATTATTATAAGAAGTTAGTTTATGTATTAATGAGGATTGAGTGATCATATTGCTTTGTAAGTGATTGGTATGGAAAAAGGAGGGGGGTTGGGATGTGTAAGAATTTTGGTGGGATTTGGTATTATCTTGTATTTAATTGTAGTTTTAAGGTGTACCGGGTACCGGGTTAACTAAAAATAAATTTTAACGGAGTTAACCGGGACATAATAAAGTCGTAAAAATTGTAAAAATAAGTTGGGTATAATTATTGGGTGTTTAGATAATTATAGTTTAATTTCTACGAAAACCGTCGTAATTTTTGTAAACTTACGTTAATAATTAAAATAAATCTCCAAAATACCGGGTAAATTAATATTATAATTTTTATATTATAAAAATGAATATAAAAATATATTGGGATCATAGTCGGGAGTGTCGGACGTGTTAGTCACATTATTGATCATTTGTTAACGTTTATTTAAAAATAAACATACGTAAAAAGTCAAATATATCAAAAGTATTAATTTGAATATCCTACGAGTGGAATAGTATGCAAATGCCATAATGATGATATGCGGACTATTTCTAGTCCGTATGGGATGTCCCTGATAATAATGTGTGAATTCGCTCCTAAACCAATACGGTTACGCGAATTTGAATACTCGTAAACTAAATTTACGATGAAATGAGTAATGCACGTGAATAGTGGTTTTCTTCCGGGAATGAATAGTGTCAAGTGAATAGTAAAATTTCTGAATGTTTCTCGGAATGTCAAATTGACCTCAAAAATGATGAATAGTAAGATGATGAATAGTGATTGGTGAATAGTGATTTATGAATAGTGAATTAGCGAAGTTTGGAAAATGACCGGAAATTACGAGTTGTGACAGTCTATCCTACTTATCTAAAGACGTTAGATTAAATAGGCGAGGGGCATATATGGCAGTCCACGGGCTCAGCTAGACACAGAGGTTATCAAAGCACTAATATAAGTCACCAAAGACATCAACATATAAACTTTATATAATAGGAAAGCAATATTAATGGAGTGTACGATGTTCCGTAGTCACATATCACAAGCCCATCAATCCTGATGAATTAAAGATTACTATTACAATAAAACAAAACTACTCAATGAATTAAATACATGCAGGACCTTCTTACAACTGTAATATCTTTGTCTGGAGTGTGTCTTGTGAAGATTAATATATTCTGGAATATTCTTACACCGCCTTTAGATGCGGCGTAACTTGATTCTTGTATGTGGCGCATGTCCTTTAGCGTCTTGGATTATAAATGGTGAAGTCTTGATAGTAATACGCCGTATGTCAGAAATATATTGCGACGTATCTGGAGTAGAACAAGCTTGATCTTCTTCGTTGACCAAAGTTTCATATGCGGCGCATTCTTCAAAGTCAGGCAATGGTCTTCGAATTCATCTAAGTATAGTATTGCGGCATATCTGTTGAGAGAGATACGGCGCATCTTCTGGGTTTCAGTAGACTTTTGACATCTTGTTGGTTTTGCTCCATATTTCGTCAAAAATCGTTAAGTTTCACCAATTGCTTTTTTTTACCTGAGAAATACTAAAGTAAATGACTAAGTATCGATTCTTATAAATAATATAATAAAACAAGTCAAATAAATATGATAAATGATGACAATAAAATGCACTTATTTGAGTTTATCATATATTCATTTCTGGAACATGGTCCAGTTTCATGAAATGTAGATAGGACATAAACTTAAACGTAGCCACAAACCTCGCATAAAACGTGAGTTGTAGAACTAAACTTATGGTCGTATTCGCGAGACTGCAGTGGGCTGTCCAAAACAGCCTTGTTATTGAAGCGTAGATTAGTAACTTTACTCATGTATGGACATTTTTTAGACCATAAGACTAATATATTTGGTAAATATAGTCGACTATTTTTTTAAAAGATACCAAAGTCAAATCATAACATGTTATGGGTTAGAAAACATATTTATTAAAATCGGAATAACTAGATTTATAAAAACTTAACATTGGCAATTAAGTATTAATTGAAACCATTTGATCATGTTTATATAAAAATCGAAGTGGTAGGACCCACTATTGAAAAACGACTCAGTCACCTTTCTATAAAATCAATTATGACTTTTACGTAATGAATTACGTAATACATGAATTATTAAAAGTGACATAAACCCGACCCTAGGGTAACTTACCAATATGGGCTTGTAACTTACCAATAAGGGCTTGTTACAATTTTCGATAACACTAAACTTTTACACTTTTGTAAACTTACAAGAATGTGTACAGTGTCAAAAATACATAAATCCTTTTATAAAAGTTATTTTGTACGATCTCGTTATATATATAAATATCTTAGACACACTTATTAAATTTTTAGGTCGTCATTAAAGCTCGCGACGTCTCGATATACTTTATGTCTCCATAATCTATCACTTATCATTTCGGTGAGTTCATAGCCCCACTTTCTATCGTTTAACTGTTTTGTAAACTACTTGGGGGAGATACATGGTACTACTTTTATTATAATCATAATTGTTTGAAAACTATGCTCTGAACTGAATGTATTATTGCTTGTGTCTAAGTTCCTTTATGCCATAAGTCCCCCACATCATGGACCATTAATCACTTGCGAGTGAGCGCAAGTATTGTGGATAGGCCTACGGAATTTACAAATCCCGTTTGTGTTAGCCGGATAGGTTACCAAACACACTATATTTGAAACACTATGTATATGGCAATTATCTAAACGGGGCCATTATTATTATTATTATTATTATTATTATTATTATTATATATATATATATATATATATATATATATATATATATATATATATATATATATATATATATATATATATAACTGGAGGCGTTTGACTATTTTTTGCCACATAATCATGGTCAATGCCCAGTCATCATGTTTTGAGTGCCATGTCAGCAGGATTATGTGACATGTCATCATGTTTAGTTATTATTTTCGTCCATATATATTTTTTTTAAGAAAATACATTACATGATTCGAACTAAAGACCTTTTATATATTATATGGATGGTTAACCACTGCACCAACATATTTTTGTTGTTATCATTTGTTTAGTCATATAATATATGTAATATAAGTAAGATTTGTGTATTTTAAAGTTTGTGTTTATTTAGTTCGTTATTTATTATGTTACTGGATATGCATGCATGCTTATTATACATGATTTTAAACGTAAAATATTGTTTTGTAAATTAAGTTATATGATAAGTTTGGAAATTATTATGACATATCTTTTGTAAATATGCTATAAATCTTTATTTATTAACCCTAATTTTTTGGTATATATATCGTATTATAGGTACCACATGTATTCATAAATTAATATTCATTCATTCTATTAGTTTCCACTATGCAGCCACAACCACAAAGACAATCGCTTAGGATTTCAAGATCCAATAGTAGGAAAAATTCTGAAAGTGTTGAAACAGATGTTAGATTGCAGAAACCAGGTTTATATATTATTAAGAAGTTTATATTAGCTATCTTTAGTTATTGTTTGTAATAACATTATGTATATTTTAATTTTTGATGATTTTATAGCAACAAGGAAAAGTAAAAGTCAAAAATCAACAATGGTTTCATCAGGGTTTTTTTTTTTTTTTTTTTTTTTTACAAATATATATAAATTTTAAAGTAGTTATTATATGATTATTCTTTGTTATTATTATTATGATTCATGTTATATGAATATTTGTTGTTAAATATACTTTTCAGGAATGAGTGAGCATATTATGAAAAATACCAATATTGATTATGCAGGTTAGTTTTACTGTATTTGTTAATCATATATTATGATGTAGTTTAATTAAATAACAAAAGCTATTGTTAATGTATTAATAATATAATATTACTTTTTTTTGCAAAAGCAGATGATCACTCAAACAATGAGGTTTTATCAAATTCTACAGGTTATCTTTTTTGTTTTGTATTTTTTTTTTAATTTAACAAAATAATTTACAATGATTGAAACTGAATATATAACATGTATTATGTGTTTTATGTGTTTTTTTTATAAATTTTATTCAGATAACCAACATGTAGATGTAAGCAGTGTTAGTAAAAGTACAGCTACAAAGGATTTCATGATTGAATGTGATACACCAAGAAGAGGTTTTAAGAATAAGAATTTGAATTCTACAGGTTTCACAAGAGGTATTTTTGTTAAATTTTAATATAGTTTAAATATTATGTATTTAGTTTGTATATTAATATTACAATTAATTTATAGGAAGAAGTATATCTAAAAAATAAAATTATGGAACAAGTAGTATGTATAAACTGTCTGAGAAAGAAAGTTATGAAGGTAATTGATCCGGTTTTTTTTCTTTTTTCTTTTTTTTTTAATTTATTTTTATAATAATGTTTTGAAAAATATAATATGATTATGTGTTTAACTTGACAAATTGTTCAACAAAGAAGATGTTTAAACCGGCCGATAAAGAAAGTTCTAAAGGTAATTTATCAATTGTTTATTTATTGTTATTCTTTATTTTTATAATGTTTTGTCAAATAAAATTTCATTATGTATTTGATTTGTCAGATTCATTGATGGTTGAAAGTGATACTCCTTTAGCAAATTCTAGGTCTCATTCTATGAATTTAGGTTGGATACATAAAGGTAAAATTCGTTTATTTTATGTTTGTGTTATAACATATATTTTATTTACTCTTTAATAGTTTTTTTATTAGTATATTGATATATTTTGTTATGGTCAATTAATGTTAATTATAGAATCAATTTAGGTTGGATACATAAAGGTAAAATTCGTTTATTTTATGTTTGTGTTATAACATATATTTTATTTACTCTTTAATAGTTTTTTTTATTAGTATATTGATATATTTTGTTATGGTCAATTAATGTTAATTATAGAATGAGAAAGAATGTCATACATTGAAAACAGGAGAAAAGATCCAAGGAATGGTATGTATACTATTTGTTGTATTGGTTTATATTACATAATCTGTTTATGTTTAATTGTTTATGTATAATGTTTATTAATAGGGAATACAAAAATTAAAGAGAATTTTGGATATCAACCATCTTCTTTTAAATCTGGTGATACTTTCAGAGGTATGGTTGAGTAAAAATAAAAGTATGTATAATGTTTTATATATGCAATATTTACTTCTTATATGTTGTTGTTTTATGAACAGGTAAAAGTTATGAAGCACCAAAAAGAAACAGCAGAGGTGGATGTTACAATGTAGACAGGCAATCATCAAAGCAGTCTTCTTTATTTGAAAGTTTTGAATCAGGACCTGCGATAAAGAATCGAACTATTACTGCCATTAAACATCTGAATCCAATGTGCAATAGCATGGTTATTAAAGGAAGATGCATATCTCTGTGGCATTCTCACAAACTCCATGAAGAACATGATCCTTACAGTTTGGATTTTGTTTTCCAGGATGTAGATGTAAGTATTCTTTTACAATGAACCTCATATTATTATTTTCCCCACTTTGATAACATAATTTATTTGTAATTTTTTTGTTACTCGGGGAAATCGTATACAGATTTATATAAAGAAAGAATTGATGTTCAAGTTTGAACCACTTATCCAAGAGGGTCAATGCTATATCATATCTGATTTTGGTGTGGCAGAAAACAGTGGAAGGTTACCGTTGTTGCCAAACAAATGGAAAATTTCGTTTTATAAAGGAACTCAAGTAACAAGAATAGACCAAATTGACGACAACATTGTTGGTTTCATAAATGAACCATTTACAAGCATTTTAGACACCAACAATGAGTATCATGAACATGATTGTGTTGGTATGTTTATATCTGTTAAAGTGTTCATAAAATTATTTGAAAGCATGTTTATATTGATTTGATAATTTTATGAATTTTTTACAGATGTAATTGGTACAGTTGTCGGAATTGGTAATATTGTTACTGTAAACAGTGCTGGAGGACCAAAAGTTCGAAGAACTGTTGTTATTGAAGATGCAGAGTGAGTAATATACATTTACATAGTTTTGTAAGTTTACATACACATAATTATATTGTTGGATTTTATGGAGATCTTACAGGCTTGATTGTACATTTTGGGATAATTGGGCACACATGTGGGATGAATACGAACGGAAAGTAGATGATATTGGCCATTTAGACATTCTTTTCATGTTTGGAAAAGTTAAATATTGGGATAGTAAGTTTTTTAAATTACTATTTATGTTGAATTATTGGAATTACAATGTATGTAGTTTATGAAATTATATAATTGTTGAAATTTTCAATACTTCAGATAAACCATCAACACATAATGCTCTATTTGGTTCAAAGATATATGTGAACAAGAAAATACCTCACTTAATTTCTTTCCGAGAGATGTAATTTTTTTAACACTTTATTTTTAATTTTATCATTGTATATTTTACATCTTTCAGGTATGAAGCACAAGAAGGTTATGAAGCAAATGATTTTCGTATTCAATCGTACACGCAGGATATGCATGTTGTTACACCTTCTAAATTTATGCAAGGTTGCTTAAAGAAAATGGTTGGCATGATTCGTAGTATAGAACCGGTAAGAAAGTAATAGCTTAAATATATTTTAAATTGTTATGTTTTTATGTATATAAACTAATTTTAATAAGTTATTTATTTTATTATTAACAAATGTTTTATTAAATACTGCAGAAAACATATTGTGTTATTTATGCTAGAATACATAGCATACAATATGAAAGTGGTGGGCTTATGCAACTT
This sequence comes from Artemisia argyi, assembly GCA_030686995.1. Classification (NCBI taxonomy): domain Eukaryota; kingdom Viridiplantae; phylum Streptophyta; class Magnoliopsida; order Asterales; family Asteraceae; genus Artemisia; species Artemisia argyi. The sequence continues at coordinate 154,141,310 of CM060706.1, read as the reverse complement.
GCAAGGCATGCAATTCTAGAGTCACAGCTATTTCATCCAATACAGGAACAAGTTCACGAAACAAGAAACAATTGTGGTACTGCAAAAAACATGAAGAAACATACGCAGTTGCTTCTAGGTATAAAAATTTAAGATTTTCATTTATATGTTTAAAGATTAAAATAAATAAAACGGTTGTAGCGTTTTAAAATTTTCAAATTCATATGCAGGTTTAAAATAATTGTTCGTATAGTTGATGATAGCGGAACTGCACAAGTTGTAATTTTCGACAAGAATGTTCAAAAAATGACTGACTTGACTGCATGGGAAATTATGGAAGAACATGGAATGGATACAGACCAATATTTCCCTGATGAACTTAATCAAATTATTGGGAAACAATATATTTTCAAGATATTCTATTCTGAGTTTAACCACAACAATAATAGCCACATATACCGTGCAGAAAAGGTGACAGAAGATGTTGATACAATCAACTACTTCAAGATGGGGTTCTTGGATAATGAGGTTTGATGTTGATAATGCTTTATAATTTTTTTTAAAAATTTATTTCTTTAAATAAGTATACAACATACAATTTTATAATGTGGCTAATTTTTATTTTAAATTAATGTAGATTGATGATGATAATTTAGAAGATGATGAATATGAATTAGAAGATGATGAAAATGATTCATTAGTCTCTGAAGAAGGTTTTAATACAGATGAAGATGTCAATGTTTTAAAAAATTCTTCAATTCATGAGGACAGGGTAACTTAAAAACGTGTATCATATTTGTTTAGTTATATGCCAAAATTTTTTTTAAAATAATGTATTTAAGTAACTCATATTAAACTACGCAGGAAACTGATTCAAATGTTATGAAGGAAACTGTTGGTCATAATTGTCCTTTGTCATCTGCCAATGCTAATGGCAATGAGGTAGAAGACACAACAACTGAAGAGACTAATTGTAGGAAAAGAGACCGTAGTTTGTTTGATGATTCATCTCATGAAGAAGAAGAACAAGAGAATACAAAACATTCACATAAGAAGATGGTGTCAACAAATGTCGACAAGGATGTTTGATTTCTGATTTTCATGGATTTAATTTTGTTTGAGCATATTAAGATGAATTTTATTTCATATTTAAATAAACTTTTGCACGTTTAATAAATATTTTGTCTTTTGTAGGATTAATATTTATATAATGGTTTTATTTAGTGTTTTTATTTAAAGCCCAATAATAGAAGTCCATACAATATTTGAATTTTATGTGTTATTTTGTTTTATAATAAGGATTAACATAACATGTATGTTTATGATTAAATTTGAGGTTAGCTTAAAAAGTATGTAAGTGGTATAGCTGATAATTCTTTTGACTTCATAATCATGAGCTTATTCTTATTATATATTTTCTAAATCTTTAAATTAATAAAGCGTGTCTAATACATATATAAATACATACTTGATTGTGTTGATTAAGTTAAATATTGACCACCTAATAGAAGTAATTGATCTAATGAAACATGTAAAACGTGTGTAGGATTTTTTAAAAATTTAACTATTATTATAAGCTATAAATAATGAGACAATGTAGTATATCTAATATTTATAGTTCACAAATCAATCTAAATCAATTTTCCATGTTAATCTACAACTATAAATCATATCTTTATACTCCATATATTCAGGCTAAAATAAGTATGTTTAAAATTCTTATCATGTATTTTCAAAACCTTTAAATTAGTAAATCGTATCTAATACATATTTAAGTACATTGAGTGATTTTAATTTTGTACACACAATTTCCTATAAACTAAACACGTAATTTCTATATTAAAATCCTAAATTAATGCTAACCCTTTTGTCTTCCATATTCTGAGATAAATACCTGCCATACTCATTACATTCCATCTCCCCAGAAACATTATCACTTCGTTTCACATACCTACATTCTCACATAAAAAAAACCATGGCTGCCAATCAAGATATTGTTCAAGTTGCAGAGATCTTAGGTACTTAAAAATCAATGTTTTAAATCTATTTGTTATTTAACCTAAACTATTTATATGTTATTAAAATAGTTATTTAACATGCATGCAGATGTAGTTCAAGATAATCATGCCCAGGGTGGTGAAGACTCCATTGCTGCAGTGTATGATTGGCTACAGGCTCAAAAACAAGCATCAAAAAAACGCAAATGGGAAGAGAAAGAGGAAAAAAAAAAGAGAAGAAAAAAAAACAAATAAAAGAGGAGAGGAAGAAACACAAAGAGCTTATGAGAGAAGTTAGGGATCATAGGAGATCCAAAAAAATGAAGCCATCGACTGAACCTGCTTTGGATGCCAATGAAGTTGAAGATGAAGTGCTTCAAACATATGATTATGATCAACTTCATTTATCATTTAAATTTGAAGATTTGTAGATTTGTTTTAATTTAAGTTTTTATGTATTTTTATTTTAATTTAAGTAATATTAAGACTTTTTATTTATGTTTTTAAAGTACTTTATTTACTTTATATTTATCTTTCAAGTAATTAGTTGAATTGCATAATTTATATTAATATTAATTCGATATTTGATACTTTAAACAAAATAGAAATAATTAATCAATCAATTAGTTAATAAAAGAATTTAAAATACTCCAACTAACACTAATATGATTTTATAAATTATAACTTATATAATTTATAAATATTAAAAATGATATACCCAATACTTTAGTATATCTATAACCTAAATTTATAAGAGGATTAAATTCGTTAAATGTTTTTATAAATATCTTAATACATTATAAAAAAATATATTATAACATAAAGAGAAATAATTAAAACCAATTAGTACACACAAATTTTAAAGATATTATGTTTTACAAATTTATATTTTAAAATTATTATTATGATAAGAAATTTAAATCTGATATAAGGTATATCCATTCCTTTAATATATCTAATTCCTAAGTGTAGAAAAAATCTGAATTCGTAATATGAATCTAGATATATATTTTCCTAATTAATATAGCTGTTAAACATCTATAAATATAGGTTTATAATCTCGGTTATTCATTAATCAATTTGGTTAGTTCTCATCACATTATCACCATAATGACAAAACGAAACTCCATGAAGGTATTGTTTTTATTTTTAATTACATTATGACTTTTGAATATTCATACTATAATATATGCTTATGTTAATGTACATTGTAAATGTTTTGGTACATATTATAACAATTATTGTATTTGTTATTTTTTCTTAGAAATCGAGAAAACAAACACTTGATACCAAGTCTTCCATTGAAACCCACTTGACTTCAATAGAAGAAACCATTGTAATTTCCGATAATGAAAACGTACGTGATTTTACTATTTTTCATCTTATTTTTAGTTGTTTCTTTGGTAAATAAAGTAGTTGTATTATTATTTGATTTTGTAGATGATTAGGTGTACTTGTATTTCTTTATAAATGTTTTACATAAAATGCTCATAATCTATAAAGATTTAACTTCTGTAACATATTTTCTTTTTAATTTGTACATACTTTTATAATGAAAAATTAATTTACAAAATATAATGAGAATTCAAAAAAAAAAAAATTAAAGTTGGAAAAAAAATCAACAAAGGTCGAACCCATGACCTTTGCATAAAGCTGTATGTTTCACAAACACATGGGAACCATTAGTGTTCTTTGGATTTTAACATCCTTAAGTACATAATTAATACTTTTGTCAACTTTTATTCAATTTAATCCTATTAATTGTTTCAATAATATTTACTCCTTTTATTAATTATTGTATTGTTATAAACTTTTTATTCATTCACTATCTACCAAGTTTATACAATATGTTTGTCATATAAAATGTTTAAAAGTTTGTGATATGTACAGCCTAATAACTTTGGAAATAAACGTCGAAGACTTTGTAAAAACAACAAAATTTGCAACGCAAATACTATCCAGGTTATATCATCAGATGATGAAAAGAAATCCCCAGCCATGAAGAAGAAACAAATCATTGATCTAACTTCATCAGATGATGAGGACACCAACAACAAAAAAAACATGAAAGATTTGAGTCATAATGAACAAAACAAACTCTTGGTAAGATTTTCAATTGTTTTGCATTAATTAAATAACATAAATTATGTTTTGATGATATGTACTATTTTTATAAAATTTTGCATGAAAGATATCTGATGAAGATGCACCAATATCTTTTAAACGTGCCAAAAGAACAGACAAATGTGTTTCATCAAATAAACAAGAATATATGCTCTTTGACGAGGATACAGATGATGAGGAATTTAGAAAAAATGCAAGTCCTAAAGATGGAGTTTGGGTTAATGTGAATGATCTTGATGAACCTTTTTATGATCTAAAGGAGTATAAGCCCAAATATATTATTCCAAATGATGACATTATTGAAGACTCTTCAACAGGTTTTTTTTAAATTAAATTATTTGTTAACGTATGATAATTTTTTTGTATAATTACTTATTCAATAATTATAAATTATTAAATGTACTAATACATATTTTAAAAATACAAGGTGATTACAAATATACCGTGCTTGATGAAGAACATGATCGAGAAGAGTTGGACAAGCATAACCTAATTGAGGAAGACATGTTTGATGAGATGGTTGATATTGATGGAAAAGTGATTGGGAAAAAAAATTGCACTAACTATATTGAAGACGAGACTTGGGAAGTTGATTCGGATGCATATAGTATAAGATCAGTGAGCTCTGGCGATGATCTATCAGACTTCATTAATGATAACACAACAGATTATGAAACAACTGATGGTGATGATAGTGATGAAGAATTTTGATGCAGCATTCTAATTTCATTCAAGATTTTCAATAATAAGTTTTAAACATTATCATTTTTTTGTGTTTTAAAGATATTATCCTCATATGATTGTTTTCTTATTCATGGACGAATAGTATTATTAATTATCTATGTTGAACATTATTGTCTACCATAAATAATTCAAGTCATAATACTTATATTGAAAGTATCAGTGCATATGTAACTACTCTTTAAACCAGCTTTACATCCGCCACCATTGTCTCGGATAAACTCGGTAACTAATGTGTACTATTTTTAAAAATACATTATGTTAAAGATTTTGACTTTGGATAGTTGGAAGCACTGGAAGTGCTATTTATCTTGAAATAGTTTATATGAAATTGCTTATTAATAAGCAGAGTGACCAAAAGTGACCCAAACTTTTACAAATTTAATTTTTACCTCAATTAAACTCAAATTAACATAGTTTGGACCAAATGATACTCATAAATTCAGATGTGTGTACAAATAGTTGGAAATTAGCTAAATGAAATAAGTAAAGATTAATCATATAAGCAATTACCCAGGAGCTAAGTAGAAATAATCACTACAGGTATTGTAAAGCTCAAATGACCAACTAAACTGATGTTCCAACGAATGACAAATACTGGCAGTCATAAAAACTTGTGACATATCTATGTTCCTATAGATCAGGGGAGTACACAGATCAAACAGGCAACTTGCAAGTGTTTTTTCAATAACCAAATTAATTTTAAATATTAAGTTTGTTTTTGCAATGGATTTACTTACTACCAAACTTATCAAAAATGTTAGCCAAAACAATTTCCAATAAGCAATGAATTCTACAGTCTATCGCAAAGTTTCGACTAAATACTGATTTGAAACTATTTTGACTCTTTTTGCTTTTATGAAACTTTGACTCTAATTAAATTGTTATTATATAAACAAGATAAGTGTCAAATATTAACCTATATACCTTTACAGATTTTGAAATCACATTTTAACTAATGATATATACTATCAAATCATATCCAAATACATTTACAGATTATCACATTTTAATTAATGATATATACTATCAAATCATATCCAAAAAAAATACAGATTTAAGTATAAAAAATAATGAAATCAAGAAAAAATAAACACTATACCATCAATTATTTTGATTGCAATTTTTAATAATTTGCATACCTTATCATGTCAAATACAGCCACACAAAATCCAATTGCTAATGTTTCAAACAATGTTGATAATGACTTTTCACGCCGACGTCCTGGAAGACATAAGCAACACAAAGATGTAAAAACATCCAGACCACGTGGACGACCAAGACTTTATGAAGATGTATCAAGTAAGTATCAAATAATATATACAAATAGAAACAATAGTATAACTCCCTTTCGTACAGTTCGTATAATAACTTATACATGCACATTTATCATATAATCGATATGTTTGATATTATTTAATCTAAACAGATGAAACAGGTGTCATAGAAACAGACTCACAAATAGATTTAACAATTAGACGGAGAGGACGACATCCAAAAAAACAAACCAATGAAGATAGTGTTGTTCAAACCACAACATTAAGACCTGGTGATATTCAGTACAATCCATTTGGAAGCAAATGTAGTAAGAGAAAATCTGACAGGCATAAAGGTAAATTATTACAAGGAAGACGGAAGACAATCAATTCACAAAAAAAAGATTCATTCATAGGAATCTCAAATGGTATAAACACTTTATACAATATTTAAATACTGGCTCAATACGAATCTGTATAACTAAGTAACAACGCAATTGTAACGTTAATGATTACAATATGTTTTTTTACCAGAGTACATTGAGCATGGATCGGAGATCCAATATTTCCGTGTGAAGCATGTGGCGCGTTACTATGGCATGCCGAGACTATGGTAGGTCACACACATAAAACAACAAATGAATATTCAATGTGTTGTAGAAGAGGGAAGATAAAATTAGGTAATGAAGCAAATGAACCTCCAGAATTGTTGATGAATCTTATTACTGGAAACCATCCTAAAAGCAAAGCATTCATTGACAATATAAGGCGTTATAATTCTATGTTTTCATTCACTTCACTAGGCGCAAGACAAGACATGTCTGTTACAAATGGGCGTGGTCCATACTGTTACAGAATACAGGGCCAAAATTACCATCAAATTGGTACATTGCTACCAGAAGGAAACAAACCACCTATGTTTGCGCAGTTATATATTTACGACCGACCAAATGAAATAAAGAATCGGATAAATGGAGTCACCTATGATACATCAACAGCAACAGATGAGCATTGATTCGCCTCAAACGGTCAGATAATTATTGATCAGCCACTTGTGAATGGCCAACTGTAATAGTCAAACAGCCGAGGCAAATGCTTCCGAGGAATACAGTGTTTTCCCGGGTCGTAAGTCCCAACGAGGTGTGCGATGTGATATTATAAACGAATCTGTGATTAGTGAACGTGAACAGGAAAGGGTATAAAAGTGTGTGTGTGTTTAAACTAGGGTTTTACAACTTAAAATAACTTAAATAAGCTAATGGAATGATTACGTGAAACCTAGGTATTTAAAACGTTTAAAACGTAAACCAATTTAAAATCAGACGCGACTGCGTGCTGAGAAAAAGGTGAGTTTTAAGGAAAATAAACTATAAGGGTTAAAAATGAAAATTCTATAAACTTAAACTTAAAATAAAATTAAACTAAAAAGAAAATTATATTTTTGATTATTATATTATTTATTATTACTTATTTAAATAAAAACTATTTAACTAATTAATTTAAACTAATTTATATTTAAACTAAAAATAATAAACACTACAAATTAAACTAAAAACTTATAAAAATATTTTCTAAACCTAAAATAGAACTTGAAGAAAGTATAAAAATAAAAATAAATCTTTTTGTCTTTTTATGAATTTTCTATTAATTAAAAAACTATTTATATTATTTAAACTATTTAAACTATTTTAAATTACAAATATTATTAAACTAACTTAGAAAATTATGAAAATTTTTATAAACCTAATTAACCATCATAGGAATCCTAAAAAATTATAAAAACTTTATTTTATGTATTTTTAAACTAGTTTACTATTTATTATTCTATTTATTATTTAATTACTATTTAAACTATTTAAATTATAAAAACTATTAAATGAACAGTATAAATCACAAGAAAATTTATAAAATTATCTTATGACTTATAGAAGCTAGGAAAAATATAAAATATAGGTGTTACTATATAAAAACTAATTATGCTAATTATAACTTACTTATTAATTAATTATTAATAAAACTATTTTTAAATCTAATAAATATCAAATGACAATATAAAAATCTAATAAAATTATTTAAAATACTTTAACCTATAAGGAAATTAATAAAAATATAAAAATACAGATTACTTAATAAAAATATAAAAATGAAAATTAAAATTAAATTGAATTAAATAGAAACTATCACTTATTTTTATATTGTTTTTCTTGGATTTTTCTTTTACAAAACTATGTTATACATAAAAACAACTAACTTTAATAAAAACAAATATTTTAGAACTTAATAATAAGCTAGTAATAAGCTATAATCCTAGACAGTTGACTTTAGTTGACTTAAATGGGAAATAAGCTCAAATGAGCTTATGTGGGACCCACTAAGGCTTATTCTGGTTCTAATAGGTTAGTTGGACTAGTCAAAGCTTAATTTAACTCAATAAGCTCAGTAGATAAGCTAAAAAGCCAAAATAAGCTAATCCAAAATCTGTTTTGAACACAGAATGGGGACAATGTTTTGGGTCTGATTTAAGTGGGGTCCACTTGGATTCAAGTCAAATAAAAAATCAAACTAAGTTCTCTACTAGGAGGGGGGTTGAGAAAACCTAACTAGAGCTACTAGGGTCCACTGGATTGGTCACAAAACACCACCAAAGTGGTGGTGTTGGCCTGCTAACTGGTGTGCAGGGGAGGTTATCCTCCCTGCAATTCACTTTGAGGATGAGTGGGGCCCACTTACAAAAATCCTAAAAATATAAAAATGGTGAGATTCCAAAGTTGAGCTGGTAAAGTGTTAAACCTAAAAAATTCAAAGCTTGAATCCTACTACATAAATCTATAAAATTCCTTGAAGTTTTATGAAAAGCTGAGAATGGAACTTTGACTTTTGATAGAACTTAAGCTATTTTGACTTTCTTGAGATTCTAATTATCACTACTAACTGTATATGTTATACTAAGTTATTATTAACCTAAATTAAGCTTAAACTATAACTTATAAGCTAATGAGATGGGTTTCAAATCCACAATCCTTAACAGTGGACTGTTAAGGATTAATGGGTTTGATTTTGACTTTCACTTGTATGAGTAACCAAGTTATGGGTGGACTGAGCTTGTATGAACATGTATTACTATTAGGGATCACAAATTGACACTCAAACTCAGTTGAACCCACTGAGTAAACCTGAGCCAAACACCCCTTTAACTAGCTGATTTGGTGATTTTCAAAGAAAATGGTGAGATTAAACCAAAACTTAGATTCCTAACACTATATTATGATAAACTAAGATCAAATGGGCAAGAATTAATCACCACACAAGCAAAAAATTCAGATTTGTCAAGAATGAATGTTGCACTGTGTAATTTTCAATTTTGAGAACAAGTGATTTTCAATGAACAAGTAACTGATTTTTAACTTTATTATCAATAACAAATATATAATAAACACCTAAGAACACTTAATCAAACAATACAAACATAATCAAACTAAAAAGCATAAAATTGAAATATAACTTACAAAGTGGAATTTGACTGAGTAAACCATGAACCATGAACCAATAACCAATCTTAGCACCTCCCAAAAGGTTCTAAACCAGATAGATTCCAAAATTCACCTTGCTCAATTCTCTTTCTTGATCTTTCCTCTATTTTTTTATTTTTCTCTTATTTAATTTATTATTTTTGGTATTTTTTCTATTGAACTGAAGATTGCTAATTTATAGTTCCAATAAGCTTAATAAGCCTTGTCAAAGCTTATGTGAGCTTATGAATTCAGTAACAACAATAATTAACAACATACAAGCTATTTGAGATTTTTGAAAATTTGAGAAATACAAAATCTGAGATAACAAACTGAGAATTGAAATTGATGATTACAAAAGTTAAAGGTTACATTAACATCACTTAATTGATTACTGAGAAGCTTTAAATTACACTAAGAAAGTTAAATTACACTATTCGACCTAATTAAAATAAAACCTAAACTAATACTTTGGTTCTTCTGCTTCCCATCTCTTTTGTAGCCCTTTTCTGGTCTTGTGGGACCCACTGAGTGATTTCCCACCAATCCATAGCCCTTGGATTGGTCCAAGCAATCCAGGCCATTCAAATCGCCTTATGGCGCCAAAGTCTCCCATGGTACTGTAGATTACTTGGAGCAGGTTTTAAGGCATTAAATGGGTTTTGGGAGTATGTGTGAGGTGGAGGATGAGGTGGCTGGCCAGGTGTAGGGTGGTATTGGTTGCAGCGGTGGAGGTGTGGTGGTATGGTTTTGGGAGGGAAAAGTGACGGGGGGGGGGTGGTATTTGTTTGTTGGTCAACGCAGGTCAAACAGACAAGGGTTGGGCCGGTTAAAGATTGGGCTGGAAAAGGGGGGTGGGCTATTGGGTTTAGATTTGGTTTAATTTTTTTTGTCCGGATTGGTTTTAATAATACACAAGGACCACTTTTGTAAATTGGTGAAAGTTTAGGGGCTGTTTGTGGCATTATCCAAAGTTTATCATAAGGACTTAATTTGCCATATATGAATAGTACAAGGGTAGGTTTTGATAATTTTCACTTTTAAAATACCCGGGGACTATATTTGCCAATTCACCAAACTTCAGGGACCAATCATGTAAATTCACCAAACTTTTCACATAAGGACCAAACCTGCAAAAGATTATTAGTATAAAGATCAAAATTGAATTTCTCAAAGTTTTTAACATCCCAGGGACCATTTCTGTCAATTTCCAAAGTACAGGGACTAAACTTGTAATTTTGTGAAACTTTGCACCAAAGGACTAAATATGTAACTTTATGATTAAAAAGGACCTTTGGTGACTTTTTCATGTTTTTAGAATAACCAGGGACTAGTTTTGCCAATTTATGAAACTTGAGGGACTGAAACTGCCAATTATGCAAACTTTGTACGTTTTTCATCTGTTTTTTGCATATTTTGCATTTGAAACATATAAAACACACCTTTAAGATATTTTAAGTATTTTGATACATATTTGAGTGTTTTTGTATGTTTTGGCAGTTCAGATTAGTATAAAATGATGAGTATTTAGACGCTCATCAATCCCCCACACTAAACTATTGCTAGTCCCTAGCAATCTATTTGAGAAAAACTTAATGGATTTGAAAAACTCTTTACCAAAAGCCATCACTTCTGGAGTAGCTAGGTGTAAGAACTGTGGCACACCTGATAACCGTGTGATTTTGAGCAAATCACCAGCTGTCAACGGATTTGATTAGTCTTTACCAAAAGCCGTTTGCTTCTGGACTAGCCAACTCTTGATGGAATAGTCAACATCTTGGTGAGCTGATTACCAATTATGGTTTTTCCACGGCCTTTACCACAAGCCATAATCTTGCGGGCTAGCCAACTCATTTGTTTTTGGGGAGTTGAGGAACCGTACAATTTTTGGCAAATTGCAAGCCAAAAACGGGTTTGAGTTATCTTTACCAAGAACCGTTTGCTCCTGGATTAGCCAATCCTGTTGTGGGTTAGACATGGAGGATTGATACCATTTATTGCGTTCTAAGTGAGAAAAAATTTTAAAATTTTGGCTAAAATGGGGGTTCTTGATGGAACATGTGTTTAAATTCGTTAGACGAATCTCCCCCCACACTTAGAACTGAATATTGTCCTCAATATTCAAAATACCGGGTGTTAAACCGACACTTAGAACGTAAGAAGAAAATATTCTATAGCCTTTATTTAAAATGTATATACATACAAATATATTTTTTTAGATAAAACTTCTTAAATAGAAGCTATCACTATATGTACATTTTTTTTTTTTTTTTTTTTTTTTTTTTTTTCATATTTTTATTTTAAATTTTTTTAGAGGATATATATATATATATACAACATGTGGGATATCTCCCCCACACTTAGGGTGAAACATGGGTGAAAACCTATGTACATGCTATCGTTTTTGATTACCGAGTCGTTAACTTGACTCGACCCCGAATTTATTTGTCCATGGGGAAGCAAGTGGAAGAGACAATCTCAATCGGACTTTCATTCAAGACGTTTGGATAAACATTTGAAGCACGTGAAAGTTCCACTCCGATGAGATAAGTAACCGGCTCATAATTTATAAATGAGAATGCCGGGATCAAAGATAATGTCTTCACTCCCGAAAGAGTGAAGAACAGGATAGGGAACAGAATATATGAAGAAAAGGAAGAAAATCATGATAAAAATCATGACTAACTCTTCTTCCTCAATAGGAGAATTCATTGTTTCATGAATCTCCTCATTTAAGCTCGGTTGATCAAGACATATTATGGGTATGTCTAGATCAAAATAGAAATTATCATATTCCGGTAGAGATATGATATGAGTGAGTTCACAGGAGAACTCCTCAAAGGTGAATGATTCGTATTCGGGATTGATTTGAGTGAGTTCATTGGGGAACTCCTTAATAGTAAATGATTCATAAACGGGAAGAGAATTATAAGAATGAGAAGTGGTGATACCACTTATCTTCTCTCCCGTTTGATCAAAATGGAACGTTTGCAATTCAGGAATAGAATCATTGATCAAAATCTCACTATCCTTGACGGGGATAGGAGATAAAATAGGCTTTTCATTAAAAGCCTCGATTCTAGAAATGAGAAGATTAGCATTTAATAATGTAAGACGAAGAGCTTCGTCTTGGATGATTTCTTCCTCATTCTCTTCTTCTGAGTTGACAAGCTCAGAAGGTAATTCCCCCACATAACTTATGTCTCCACAAGATAAAGAATAGTTCTCATCAGAATCAGAGAACATCTCAGTATGATTATTTGGAAAGACAAGAGGGGGAGGAATATCACACATATGATCAAGAATTCCCTGTGACTCTCCTGGGATTGAGACAAGGTTCTCAACACTAGACTTTATGAATTCGTCCGATTCCTTTGCAGGAATAGTGTCAAGATGCTCGTCCCCCATGCTCAGAGAGTGAGTGGGAACCTCGGGTGTGATAACATCATACTCAGGGAAATGAGAAGGACTAGCAGTAATGGAGTCTACAAGTTCCATTATTTCTACTGCTGGTGATTCAGTTATATTCTTTTCTCCCTGTATATGCATGGAAGGAGTCTCAACTGATGAACATGATGAGGTATCATCACATTCATCATCCTCATCGAGAAAAACAGCATTTTGAAATTTGGTACGTGTTCTAGCTGCTTGTTCTAAGACTAGTAATTCTTCCATGCTTCTTTCGTCTCTAGCAGCATGTTTTTCAGCAAGTAATTCCGTGATAGATTTATCACGAGAATATTGAGTGAGTGGAGACTGTGGGGGTGTGGATGTGTCAAAACCGGAAGGTTGACATTTTTCATCATTATGAGGACCCCCACAATATACACAAGAAAAACTTTGTGCATTGTGAGACGACATATTAGCTAACTCCTCCTTAAGATCTTTAAGTTTCTCAAGAACCTCTAGACAAGGGTCTTGCTGGATGTGAGGAGTTGCTTGGTTTATTTGGCACTGTGGAGGTGGGTCTTGAAACGAATAGTCATAATTGTTACAAGGAAATAGATTCCTTGTTTGACAATCATAGCTAAAGTGTGGACCTCCACAGTACTCACAACAGTTGAACTGATGTGGTTGTGAGTCGTATGTGTTTAAGTCATAATTGTTATTAGGAACCTGTTCATAGACAAACTGATTCCTAGTTTGACAATCAGAACTGTAGTGTGAACCACCACAATACTCACAACAGTTAGACTGTTGAGTCTGGCTTGGTGTATTTTGATACGAAGCATCATTGATATTTGGATAATATGATTCTTGCTCGTATGAATGTGATGGGTAGTTTAAAAAATTTGAGGAGTCGTTGAATGAGTTTTGATTAGGATCATAAGCAAATGAATTACTCGATCCACAAAACAAACAACTCCCATTTTGAATATCATTACCACATTGTATACATGTACACCAACGACATGGAAAACCGAAAAGAGGCTCACCACAACCGACACAAGGAACAAAACCTGGAGGTGGGACAAGTGGTGTGCTCTTAGAGCTAGGAATTTCCACCACTTCCGTTATGGTCTCGGGTTTTGGTTCTTGATAAACGTGAAGATCAGGTAAGTCGTTCTTTTCAGTCACTACCCTAAGCTCTGTACGTTTGTTTGACAAACTTTTAACCGTAAACCGTGAAAGATCAGGATTGATTCTTGAAGGTTTAGGAGCATTTGTGAGCTCAGGTTTTTTTACAACCGTGGTTTGGACGTATTTAGCACCTCCATCGTCAGATGAAAGTACAAGGTCCTTTGTCACCTCGGTTTCATGATCTCTTTCCCTCACCGGAGAGGGAATAGGAATCGAAGGTCCATCATAATCAACATAACATCTCGACATTTTTGACAAGGCCATAAGTTTTTCAACTTCAATTTTACAGGCCCTTTGTTTAAAGAAATCGTCATCGAGAGATGCCATTAGAGTCAATTATGAGATAAGTGGAAGAAAGTAGAATCAAAGGGTTTTGGGGATGAGAAATGAAGAATCAAATAGATAGGGGTGTAAAGGTGAATATTTTTGTGTTTTGTTTTATAAAAATATAGGAATAAGATGGTAAATATACAATGGATGTATATCCAGAATCACAAATACGCAAATTCGTTTAAAATAAGCGCACAACCTCCCCGGCAGCGGCGCCAAATTTTGATTCGCCTCAAACGGTCAGATAATTATTGATCAGCCACTTGTGAATGGCCAACTGTAATAGTCAAACAGCCGAGGCAAATGCTTCCGAGGAATACAGTGTTTTCCCGGGTCGTAAGTCCCAACGAGGTGTGCGATGTGATATTATAAACGAATCTGTGATTAGTGAACGTGAACAGGAAAGGGTATAAAAGTGTGTGTGTGTTTAAACTAGGGTTTTACAACTTAAAATAACTTAAATAAGCTAATGGAATGATTACGTGAAACCTAGGTATTTAAAACGTTTAAAACGTAAACCAATTTAAAATCAGACGCGACTGCGTGCTGAGAAAAAGGTGAGTTTTAAGGAAAATAAACTATAAGGGTTAAAAATGAAAATTCTATAAACTTAAACTTAAAATAAAATTAAACTAAAAAGAAAATTATATTTTTGATTATTATATTATTTATTATTACTTATTTAAATAAAAACTATTTAACTAATTAATTTAAACTAATTTATATTTAAACTAAAAATAATAAACACTACAAATTAAACTAAAAACTTATAAAAATATTTTCTAAACCTAAAATAGAACTTGAAGAAAGTATAAAAATAAAAATAAATCTTTTTATCTTTTTATGAATTTTCTATTAATTAAAAAACTATTTATATTATTTAAACTATTTAAACTATTTTAAATTACAAATATTATTAAACTAACTTAGAAAATTATGAAAATTTTTATAAACCTAATTAACCATCATAGGAATCCTAAAAAATTATAAAAACTTTATTTTATGTATTTTTAAACTAGTTTACTATTTATTATTCTATTTATTATTTAATTACTATTTAAACTATTTAAATTATAAAAACTATTAAATGAACAGTATAAATCACAAGAAAATTTATAAAATTATCTTATGACTTATAGAAGCTAGGAAAAATATAAAATATAGGTGTTACTATATAAAAACTAATTATGCTAATTATAACTTACTTATTAATTAATTATTAATAAAACTATTTTTAAATCTAATAAATATCAAATGACAATATAAAAATCTAATAAAATTATTTAAAATACTTTAACCTATAAGGAAATTAATAAAAATATAAAAATACAGATTACTTAATAAAAATATAAAAATGAAAATTAAAATTAAATTGAATTAAATAGAAACTATCACTTATTTTTATATTGTTTTTCTTGGATTTTTCTTTTACAAAACTATGTTATACATAAAAACAACTAACTTTAATAAAAACAAATATTTTAGAACTTAATAATAAGCTAGTAATAAGCTATAATCCTAGACAGTTGACTTTAGTTGACTTAAATGGGAAATAAGCTCAAATGAGCTTATGTGGGACCCACTAAGGCTTATTCTGGTTCTAATAGGTTAGTTGGACTAGTCAAAGCTTAATTTAACTCAATAAGCTCAGTAGATAAGCTAAAAAGCCAAAATAAGCTAATCCAAAATCTGTTTTGAACACAGAATGGGGACAATGTTTTGGGTCTGATTTAAGTGGGGTCCACTTGGATTCAAGTCAAATAAAAAATCAAACTAAGTTCTCTACTAGGAGGGGGGTTGAGAAAACCTAACTAGAGCTACTAGGGTCCACTGGATTGGTCACAAAACACCACCAAAGTGGTGGTGTTGGCCTGCTAACTGGTGTGCAGGGGAGGTTATCCTCCCTGCAATTCACTTTGAGGATGAGTGGGGCCCACTTACAAAAATCCTAAAAATATAAAAATGGTGAGATTCCAAAGTTGAGCTGGTAAAGTGTTAAACCTAAAAAATTCAAAGCTTGAATCCTACTACATAAATCTATAAAATTCCTTGAAGTTTTATGAAAAGCTGAGAATGGAACTTTGACTTTTGATAGAACTTAAGCTATTTTGACTTTCTTGAGATTCTAATTATCACTACTAATTGTATATGTTATACTAAGTTATTATTAACCTAAATTAAGCTTAAACTATAACTTATAAGCTAATGAGATGGGTTTCAAATCCACAATCCTTAACAGTGGACTGTTAAGGATTAATGGGTTTGATTTTGACTTTCACTTGTATGAGTAACCAAGTTATGGGTGGACTGAGCTTGTATGAACATGTATTACTATTAGGGATCACAAATTGACACTCAAACTCAGTTGAACCCACTGAGTAAACCTGAGCCAAACACCCCTTTAACTAGCTGATTTGGTGATTTTCAAAGAAAATGGTGAGATTAAACCAAAACTTAGATTCCTAACACTATATTATGATAAACTAAGATCAAATGGGCAAGAATTAATCACCACACAAGCAAAAAATTCAGATTTGTCAAGAATGAATGTTGCACTGTGTAATTTTCAATTTTGAGAACAAGTGATTTTCAATGAACAAGTAACTGATTTTTAACTTTATTATCAATAACAAATATATAATAAACACCTAAGAACACTTAATCAAACAATACAAACATAATCAAACTAAAAAGCATAAAATTGAAATATAACTTACAAAGTGGAATTTGACTGAGTAAACCATGAACCATGAACCAATAACCAATCTTAGCACCTCCCAAAAGGTTCTAAACCAGATAGATTCCAAAATTCACCTTGCTCAATTCTCTTTCTTGATCTTTCCTCTATTTTTTTATTTTTCTCTTATTTAATTTATTATTTTTGGTATTTTTTCTATTGAACTGAAGATTGCTAATTTATAGTTCCAATAAGCTTAATAAGCCTTGTCAAAGCTTATGTGAGCTTATGAATTCAGTAAAAACAATAATTAACAACATACAAGCTATTTGAGATTTTTGAAAATTTGAGAAATACAAAATCTGAGATAACAAACTGAGAATTGAAATTGATGATTACAAAAGTTAAAGGTTACATTAACATCACTTAATTGATTACTGAGAAGCTTTAAATTACACTAAGAAAGTTAAATTACACTATTCGACCTAATTAAAATAAAACCTAAACTAATACTTTGGTTCTTCTGCTTCCCATCTCTTTTGTAGCCCTTTTCTGGTCTTGTGGGACCCACTGAGTGATTTCCCACCAATCCATAGCCCTTGGATTGGTCCAAGCAATCCAGGCCATTCAAATCGCCTTATGGCGCCAAAGTCTCCCATGGTACTGTAGATTACTTGGAGCAGGTTTTAAGGCATTAAATGGGTTTTGGGAGTATGTGTGAGGTGGAGGATGAGGTGGCTGGCCAGGTGTAGGGTGGTATTGGTTGCAGCGGTGGAGGTGTGGTGGTATGGTTTTGGGAGGGAAAAGTGACGGTGGGGTGGTATTTGTTTGTTGGTCAACGCAGGTCAAACAGACAAGGGTTGGGCCGGTTAAAGATTGGGCTGGAAAAGGGGGGTGGGCTGTTGGGTTTAGATTTGGTTTAATTTTTTTTGTCCGGATTGGTTTTAATAATACACAAGGACCACTTTTGTAAATTGGTGAAAGTTTAGGGGCTGTTTGTGGCATTATCCAAAGTTTATCATAAGGACTTAATTTGCCATATATGAATAGTACAAGGGTAGGTTTTGATAATTTTCACTTTTAAAATACCCGGGGACTATATTTGCCAATTCACCAAACTTCAGGGACCAATCATGTAAATTCACCAAACTTTTCACATAAGGACCAAACCTGCAAAAGATTATTAGTATAAAGATCAAAATTGAATTTCTCAAAGTTTTTAACATCCCAGGGACCATTTCTGTCAATTTCCAAAGTACAGGGACTAAACTTGTAATTTTGTGAAACTTTGCACCAAAGGACTAAATATGTAACTTTATGATTAAAAAGGACCTTTGGTGACTTTTTCATGTTTTTAGAATAACCAGGGACTAGTTTTGCCAATTTATGAAACTTGAGGGACTGAAACTGCCAATTATGCAAACTTTGTACGTTTTTCATCTGTTTTTTGCATATTTTGCATTTGAAACATATAAAACACACCTTTAAGATATTTTAAGTATTTTGATACATATTTGAGTGTTTTTGTATGTTTTGGCAGTTCAGATTAGTATAAAATGATGAGTATTTAGACGCTCATCAAGCATCCTTTGGACAATCAATTAACAGTCAATTTACGTGACATGCTTGATACAATCAACCCATTAGTTGCGCAATTTAGAATGACTGGCGAACAATTTGTGCGTTCAAATGAAAAAAATAAATTAAAGCTACGCCTAATTGGTACAAGAGAACGAGATAGAAGAGAATACAATCTACCAACAGCCGAGGAAGTTGCAGGACTAATTGTAGGAGATTTTGATTCGACAACAAATAAAAGGGACATAGTACTACAGATGCAAGAAGGTGGCATCAAACGAATTAGTGAACTACACCCCTCATATCTTGCACTCCAGTATCCACTTTTATTTCCATACGGTGAGGATGGTTATGATACTGACATATACCATTTTGGTGTCACTGACTATACACCAACAAACAAAAAAACAAGATTCTCAATGAAGGAATATTTTGCATACACCTTGCAAGATAGAGAGAACACTTTGTCAATGATACTCAATGCAAGGCGCTTATGTCAACAGTTTATTGTTGATGCATACACTATGATAGAGTCTGAACGTATGTCATATGTTGAAAAAAACCAACTAGACTTACGAAGCGAAACTTATAACAAATTAGTAAAGTTAGCCCAACATGAAGACTCAGGAGTGAAGTTACTAGGTAAAAAGGTAATTTTTCCATCATCATTCACAGGTAGTCCAAGGTATATGATGCAAAACTACTTAGACGCAATGACAATTTGCAAGGTGTACGGTTTCCCATATTTGTTCATTACGTTCACTTGCAACCCAAATTGGCCAGAAATTGAACGGTTTATGGAAGAAAAGGGGCTAAATTCTGAAGACAGACCCGATGTTATCACTCGTGTATTCAACCAAAAACTGGATACTATAATGAAAGAATTCAAAGACAAAAATTACTTTGGTCATCTTAAAGCAGGTATTTATATTATTAAATATGATGTCTAAGTACATTATACATAATTTAAAAATGCATTGTATAATATACATAACATTATAATTTTGTCACAGCTGTTTACACAGTTGAATTTCAGAAAAGAGGACTCCCCCATGCACATATTTTGTTGTTTCTTGAAGATGATGATAAGATCAAAACAACGGAGCACATTGACCGGTTTATTTCATCAGAGATTCCAGATAAAAACGAAGATCCAGAACTTTATAAAATTGTTACAGAGCACATGATGCATGGACCTTGTGGTCCTGAAAGGCCAAGTTGTCCTTGCACAGTCAAAAACAAATGCAAAAAAAAGTTCCCCAAACAGTTCAACAATAAAACGGTCATTGACGAAAGTGGGTATGCACTTTATAGAAGAAGAAACGATGGTTCAACTATAAACAAAAGTGGAATTGATTTGCACAATGGATATGTTGTTCCATATAACCCTGGATTACTTCGGCGTTTTCAATCACATATTAACGTCGAATGGTGCAACCAAATTGGTTCTATAAAATACTTATTCAAATACATTAACAAGGGACCAGATAGGGCAACTGTTGGTTTAGAAGATGAAGACGTGGATGAGGTAAAAGAATACTACGATTGCCGATATCTATCTGCATCTGAGGCATCGTGGAGAATATTTGGATTCGACATCCATTACAGGTTCCCACCTGTTGAGAGATTGCCATTCCACTTAGAAGGTGAACAATCCGTTATATTTGATGCAAGCCAAAGTATCGATGTCACTTTGGATAAGGCATCTGTAAGTGATTCAAAATTTATTTCATGGATGCAACTTAATCAAACAGATACAAAAGCGCAAAAACTTCTTTATCATGAAATACCGCAACATTACGTGTGGAGACAAGAAGACAGAAAATGGGTTAAAAGACAAAAAGGTACATGTGTTGGTCGTGTCCACCATGTGTCCATTGCTTTTGGAGAACTGTTCTATTTAAGAGTGTTGATAAACAAAGTCAGGGGTCCTAAAGATTGGGGTGATTTTAAGAAATTCAAAAACGTCACTTACGCAACGTATAAAGAAGCATGCCAGGCAAGAGGTCTATTAGAAGATGACAAGGAATATATAGACGTTTTATTGGAAGCCAGCTTGTGAGGTATGTGACATTATTTACAATCTTTTTTCGTAATGCTTATTGTGACCGACAGCATGTCAAGACCGGAGGTTGTTTATGAGAAAACATGGCAAGTAATGGCAGATGATGTATTGTGAATTGAACGACGAAAACGAGATGACCCAGGTATACTTCTAAAAATACAAATTCACAAGAAAGTATGATATGTTCATAAAACTAATTCCCTTATATTTTATTTATCAAAAACATAATGTTGCTATAATAATCTTGCAGATTTGGAACTAACGGACGATGAAAGGAAGAATATATGTCTCACATATATTGAACACATGTTGCTTTGTAACAATAAAAGTTTGAGACAAATACCAAATATGCCATATCCTAATGAGATGTTGACAATGGGTAATTTCAACAGATTAGTTTATGATGAGCGAAAATACAATCGAGATGAATTACGACACCAACATGAACAATTGTATAGTACGCTAACAAGTGAGCAAAGAGATATATACGGTTCTATAATGGAAGCAGTTGTTGAAGACAGCGGTGGAATGTTCTTTGTTTATGGATACGGAGGCACAGGTAAGATGTATCTATACAAAACTCTATCTGCTAGATTAAGATATGAAGGTCAAATAGTGTTAAATGTTGCATCGAGTGGTATTGCAGCACTTTTGCTGGAAGGGGGAAGAACAACACACTCTAGGTTTGCAATACCAATAAATGTTGTTGATGATTCCAGGTGTCATATACCCGGAGATAGTGACCTCGCTGAATTGATACGTATGTGCAGCCTTATTATTTAGGATGAGGCTCCGATGACACACAGACATTGCTATGAAGCATTCGATAGAACATTACGAGATATATGTAGACCAACACCCTACGAACCTTCAGACCAAGTTTTTGGGGGAAAGGTCGTTTTGTTTGGAGGAGATTTTAGAAAAATACTACCAGTCATTACAAACGGAACAAGGCATGATGTAGTACACTCATCTATTAACTCCTCATACATATGGAAACATTGCAAAGTCATGAAGTTGACTGTTAACATGAGGTTGGAAGCTGGCACAAATGATTGTGAAAAGAAAGAAATACAAGATTTTGCAGAATGGATTTTAGACATTGGCAACGGTACAATCGGAGGGAAAAATGACGGAGAATCAACAGTGGATTTTGAAGATGACATGTTAATTCCAGATTCAGATGATCATATACGATCAATCATTGAACAAACATATCCAGAATTGGAAAAAAAACCTTTACACCTCCTCATATTTCCAAGAAAGAGCAATTCTGGCACCCACACATGAGCTTGTGGATATGGTCAACAATAAAATGCTTGATTTACTAAAAGGGGAAGAAAAAACTTATGCAAGTTCAGATTCTGTTGGAGTGATTGATATAGATTCAAATTTCAACGAGGCACTTTACACTCCAGATTTCTTAAATAGTATTAAAATACCAGGCCTTCCAAACCATAACTTAAGATTAAGAATCGGTGCTCCAGTTATGTGCATGAGAAACATTGACCAAAGAGCAGGGTTATGCAACGGAACAAGGTTACAAGTTCAAAGGATGAGAGTAAATGTAATAGAAGCTAAGATTATAGCAGGTGGAAATCTCGGAAATCTTTGTGCAATACCAAGAATGGTGTTAAGCCCATCTGATAACAAGATGCCATTCAAATTTAATCGCAGACAATTTCCTTTGGCACTATGTTTTGCTATGACCATCAACAAGAGCCAGGGACAGACATTAAGAAATGTGGGTTTGTTTTTACAAAGACCCGTTTTTTCACACGGCCAACTATATGTAGCAGTATCAAGAGTCAAGAGCAAGAAAGGATTGAAGATTTTATGCTGTGACGAAGATGGGAATTACACAAAATCAACAAAAAACGTAGTGTATAAAGAAGCTTTATTCAGAATTTAATAAACAATAGTAAGTAATTTTTCCTATTTTGAAAATTTACCATCCTTTCTGAATCACCCCATTTTTAAATAATTTATTGCTACTATTAATTATATCTCAATGTGTCAAAGCTCAAAACCCATAAGACTTTCAACACCTTGTGAATAAAATTTGACAAATTTAGTATTAAATAGAAAATATGGACATTTAAAAGTTACCTTTCAAGCAATTCATTCATATTTTCCCTGCATATGTTGTCGTGACTCGAGTCTAAGCCTTCACTATTGCAACACAAAAATCAACTATGTTAGCATCTGTATATATCAACACTGCATCAGAGAAGATCCATCAGGTACAACCAATTTCAATATAACTTTCTATCTATCAAATGTTGTCATTCAGATAACATTTACTTACCTTTGATCTTTAAAAACATTCAACACATACAAAACATGTCATACTGATCCATGTTGTTCCCAAAAGTGTCACAACAAACAAAGGTCGGTCACATATGCCAATGGGTCATTATTCACAAACATAAGTTAATAACGTTGGTCATGCTCAGCTTACTTAACCCATACATACCCTTTTGACCCAAATTGTCTACAACTCCAATCTAAAACAGAGAGAATAATGAAGTTATTGGTCACTTTAATAAGATAAAAGAAATACATAATTACTCTTCCAAAAACAGATATGCAAAAAAACCACTTTAATAAGATAAAAGAAACAACCAATATTGAAACCATATTTTAGTACACTTCACAAAACAATTAACCATATTCATTTGTTCAGCAAAACCACATTCAATTTACAGTCAAAATGGGAAAGATTTAAGTGAAAACAACAATGAATTCAGATAACTTTGACCAATAACTTCATTAGTCAACTATACTTACCTGACCCATTTTTTTACAAACCATTAAAACAGAGAATATCATTAACATGAATATCAACAAATTACAAATTTACTCTTCAAATACCAAATATCCAAGATTGCCACTTTAATCAGATGAAAGACACAACGAATAATAAAAACATAAATCAGTACACTAGAAAAAAAATAACCATCTGCAAGTAATTTTAAAGAAACAACCATAATTCACATTAACCAACTTAATAATTCAAGTACACATCAGTTCACAGTCATATTCTAATAATACTAATACAAACCATCCATAATACTAATTAGACATAACATAAGCTAAGTTAAACACATTTCTAAACAGTTTTTGGGTTACTACAGAACCATCAAAATAAGAAGACACAAACCACAGAACATAATGTGCATTCAACACACATGAAAAACGGGATAACATGCTTCTTCATCACCTTCCAAATCATTAACACAGTACATTAATCTGAACCTTAACATCTTCGTCTATCCAAAACCACATTGTTGACCAAACCAAGCCCATTCACCATACATGTTCACATGATTGGTCCTCGAAGGATTCTCATGGTGATGGTCCATCCTGACAGTGAATTCAACCTCAACATCATTGTGTTTTAGCAAAGCCTTCCTGTAGATGTGCATTGGATGATCTCGCTGGATTTTAGCCGGTATAGCCTACAATAATACAAACAAAAAAATAACTCACAGAAGCTCATAATATCAATTACAAATTATTAAAACACAATGGATTAACAATAAAACTTACAAGACGATTAAATGCTAGAATTTCAGAAAACCTCTTATAAAACACATTGGTTCTTTCAAGAAAATGTTCACGATGACAAGGCCACATGCATATATGGTACATTCGATCATCCTCTGCAAAACAACATAACAACCAATACAAAAAACTCTTAACTACAATTACACAAACATATCAACCGTCCATAAAATTCATTGAAACAACTAAACATAAATGAAACTAAATTTAAACTATAAACTTACTCTGATCAACATATGCTACAAGTGGTTGTACTGCATTCAGGCGAGAAGCACCAAGAAATTGAACATCTGTGTTACTGCTTCCATCAACGTTGAAACACATTACATTAATCACATTGTTACTTATTTTTGTGAACACTACAACATCACCAAACTCCAAATCCTTTTCCTCACACAAAGCAGCCCAGTTATCTGGGTTCAACACGTATTCGTTAAGAACACCACCACCATTTGGATTCAGACGACTAACATGGATATTAAATTCATCACCTTCACATCTAAACATTATCACACCAACATTCATCATACCAGCTAAAAAATCAGCAGGAATAGTCTGAAAAAAAACCGTTTAAACACATTTGTCAAAACTCAAACACAACAAACAATACTCTGCTCAAATAAGAAAAAAACGTTTCGTTCCTCACTAAAACATGCGACAACCACAACCACAATTACATACAATATATTCACTTTATAAAAAAATTTATTCAAAACATAAAATTTGTACCTGATGTATTCCTAATTCTTCATAAGGCGTTACACGTGACTGACACCGATAAAACCGTTGATTTCCATCTCCATAACCTCCAATTTGTTTCCCATCATTGTCATATCCTGTCACGTAAAACGAGTCATCACCTTCCTCTATAAAGTGCAGCACATTAACATTCTCATTCAGATTCTCCACAACAAACTCATCCCATCTCTTGCCTCTTATCTCATAAACCCCAAATCTTGATCTGAATACATCAACTTTTTTCCGGTTTCTTACTACACCTGACAAGTACAAACAGTTGTTTCCAGTGTATGCTTCCTCTTCAAATACTTCAGGAAGTTGAAGCTCTTTAGGATATTCATTATGGTACATGAGTTGCACAACAAATTCAATCGGCATCTTTATACAAAAAACAATAAAATCAAATATTAAAAAACTTTTTAATCAAAATATATATTATAATGTACCTTTATTAAATACCAACATTCACATTCATCCTTTGACTAATATATTGTATGAAACAGGACACAAATATTTTATACATTTAATAACATCATTAAATCCTAACCAATTACCTTACAATAAATTATATCTAACAACATCATTCTTCCTCTCAATTACTACCATATATCAATTTTTAATAAAAAAAATAACCTGTTTTATATTATCAAGATTCATTTTCACTCTTAATATTAATACATACCAAACCATAAAAAACAATTAATAAACTACTTGACTCTTAATCAAATAACAGGGGAGAATGTCGTTTGCTCCTTGCCACCAAAGACACAAAATTAGCCACTAAGTTTGTTATTTATTTTAGTAATGACTCAATCATACACTACCCAAAAAACAACTCATAAACTACTTGACTCTTAATCAAAAAACAGGGGAGATTGTGGTTTGCTCCTTGCCGCCAAAGTGTTTAACTTACTTACTACGTGTCCTAATTGGTACCAACCCAAATGAGCCGAGTGAACATGGAATTATTCAACCTCAACCGAAGTAGAATAACTATTTTTTCATAATTAACAAATCAAATATATTTCATAAACTAACAATGGTCCAAATGAAACACATTAAACCCGCTTCAAATAGGTTACTACATTCCGTTAAAAATAACCTATCAAATCTAACCAAACCCAACACAACCACTTTCAAATATATTATTTGTTATATCTTTTAAAAAAAACTAAAATCATACACTACCCGTAATCATAAAACCAAAATCACATCTTAGGCTTCATATAACAAGCTACATGCATCAAATCATCATACACTACCCGTACTCTTAAAACCAAAATCACATCTTAGAGTTCATATAATAACATACATGCATCACATATTTACAAACAATATTACTCAATAATAATCAACAAAAACTACAATTAAATTAATAGTCAAGAAAAAAATGCATCGGCAGATAACAATCAAATTATTAAAAGGTAAACAAAACTAGTAATCGAATACACTAGATAACATTTAGTTAATAATCAAATATTATAATGTAAATGGATTGTAGAAAATCAAGATAACTAATAATCAAATGTAAAAAAACAAATGATACTTACTGTTCCGATTAGGCGAAACACAAGTTGGAGTGGCTAAAAAAAGATATGTTTGTAATTACCAATGATATGAATAAATGAGATTCACATATATAGCTCTATTATAAACACATATTTAATACATTTAGAGAGTAGCTATTGTAGGAGTGAGGCTACTTTAAACCATGTAATGATTATACTGCATGGAAAAATGTTTCTAATTAATATTCAATAAAACAAATATATATATATATATATATATATATATATATATATATATATATATATATATATATATATATATATATATATATATATATATATATATATATATATATATATATATATACCAATGCTTATAGATTGTTATTTATTTAATTTACACACTTAAGTAAACAACCTTCATTCCAATATTGATATATAACATCATAATTTCAGGTACCTAATAATCTTAAGGCGTTTACGTTGAATCATCTCAAAGATACCGCAACAAATATCATAACGGATAGTATGATTGTTGAAGGTCATTTTGGTCGCGTTTAAAAACCGTTGAAAGATTAAACTATGCATTCTCCCCCAAACCAAAATTCTAAACAACTTTTTAATTTAAATTATTGAAATTGCAAAGTAACAAATATCATATAGAATCGCTTACAAGTAACCTTTTAAGTTAATGGTTTATTACTTTTATGTTTCGATATATAACAGGAAAACATAATATGAAATCGAACCAAAATTTTAATAAAGTGCTAATTTCAATAAACTATTAGATGTATTCATATATATTAATTTATTTTTACATTAAAAGAAATTACACTAGCTTTTCATTAGTTCCTCCATTACATCGCATTCATAATAAACAATAGTAACTAATATTCCATTTTAACAAATTATACAAAAACATGTTATTTCAAATTATAAACAAAATATATATTTAAAAAAAAGGGCGGTTTGGTAAGAATATAAGTTATCAAAACATAACTTAACCTCATTACAAATTTATCAACACAAAAACCCTTCTCAAAGCAATCATCTTGCAGTAACCCAAGAATCAGCAAACAATCAAACGGAATCATTAAGGTAAATTAATAATTTAATGTGTTTTCATTATATAGTTATGTGAATTATGGAAGAAATCGCAGAATAACATTGCATTGTGTTTACCGATTATCAGCTTTAGCAACTTCTAATTAGGCAAAACTTATATTTAGCTTGGCAATACAATTATAAGCATGTTTGACTCTTATATGGTACTAATCGAATACCCACACAATACCATTCCCCTGTATTTACAGAAGGATAGTTTATCTTCCTTAAAATTAGGCAAAAGTTACTTTTATGGTAAGTATACAATTCTAAACATTCTTAAGTAGCCTATGCTAGAGACACCAATTGTTTGATGTTATGTCCAAAATTATTACCATTATAAGCATAATTATGTATTATATAAACGGGACGCAAACAAAATGAGGCCGAACAAAAAATATGATTCATAAAACACTGTACAAACTGAACATAAAAGGTGTATCATCAGGATGTTACTTATTAAATAAACTACCATGCAACATACAACTTGGTAGATGTTACTTATTTAGTAGGTTATTTAGTTGTAAGCACCAATTACATGTGTTTTTGGTTAATGATATTGTTGATGTTACTTATTTAGTATCAGGATGGCACAACAATTTCTATTCCAATATATCCGTCAAACAGAACAAACTCATTAGGTACTAATAGAATTTCCCTACAAGTACTACAAACAAAATTTACTAAACTAATAGCATAATTATAATTAATACATAAACCTTACATATACATTACAATTTCAATAACAGATCTTACCTGATGTTTTTACCAAGTATTTCAAAGAACAGAGCGACATGCTTTATCTCAATGGCACTGATAGGTACCGTTACAAAACAAAATTAAAAAACATAAACGGCAAATGGGTCTTAAGTGACAGTCAGTGGAAAGCCTTTGTTGAATCAAATATACCACTAAGTGCCACAACAATCCACTTTATAAAGATAGGAACAGACGACTACTATGTCACATTATACGACAATACTGGGTCAGAATGTGCTGGATATGATAGAAAGACGATAGGTCCAAGAATGATAAGGTGTTTGGCAACTTATACTCCAGGAATAACGGTATGTAAAAACTATAATACAAATACATTATTGCTGATTAAATAGACATTATATTCGTTTCACTCTTTTCACTCCGCATCTTTATGCATACAGTTGTTACCGGGAGATTTCTTACAAGATATATGGCAGAATACATTCACAGTCATTTACGCAGGAATGATGTTTCCCGTTCGTCATAAAAGGGTTAAACCATGGGAAGATAAGATAGTAAGAATGAATGGACTGACCGGTTATGGATGGGACGATTTTGTTGTAACAGCAGAAATACAATGGGGCCAACAACTTGTGTTTACAAATCTGCCAAATTATACATTGTCAGTTGTAGTTATAAGTGGCTACAATGGTCTTGGTCTCAGCAAAGAAGATATACGAACAACATTCCTCAAAAAGCCACCCAGACCAATACTTAATCATGATATCAATGGTAATTACAACAAAAATTTATAAAATATAATTTTTGTCATAATATCGTTAACTATACTTAATTCATATTGCAGATCCAAGAATGCATCATATATGCAGATGGTACCACCACTCGGCTCATGTCAATGAAGATAGCGTAGTCTACACAAAGTTCAAACTAGACGCTGCGAATCACTATCCATTGGTAAGTCATCTAAACTACAAAATATTATAATTACCATGTCATACTTAATAAATTATGCATTAAACAAACAGATAATCGAATCAGATATATGGGATAAGTTACACATGGATACTTACAAAAAAGGAAAGATTGTTCACATGGATTTGACCTATTCAATAAAGTTGAAGGTAATTGCTGACACAAGTAACCCTTTAAAGATCAAGTCGTTAGTGATGGAAGGCAATTGGAATCAATTTGGACAAGAATGTGGATTTGAAGAAGGAAAAATGATGCGCATCAAACTGTTTCATTACGAACTCCATAATGAAGATGCACACAACAAAACAATACCAATATTTCATGTTTGTTAGAATTACAATCTTTTTTATGGTTGTCAATCAACTGAAATATGCAGGATTCTGAATTAACAGTTTTAAATTAATTAATCACCTATATGTTATGTATGTCTTTGCAATTTCTCAACATAGAAAACCAATGCATCAGCAAATCACAACTATTATTGCACTGAACATATGAATCTTTCGTATGCCAAATGCATTAAACTTCTTTATACTATGCTCATTGTACTATGCATTAGACTTATTTTCAATCGATATACTTGCTGTGTGTAGTATATCAGCATTGTGGTTTAAAAATCACTTTCACAAGCAAAGGCCTATGGAGTTAAATGAAATTCAGGTAACTCTTTGAATAACTTCAGAGGACTCAAGGCAGATCCATCCGTACACAAGGAGGAACAAGTTCTGATTGATCGTGTAGAAATAACAAACACGCCCAGTCAACAACACAAGTTTATTTAGTTATTATTTTGAATATTTTGCTTACTAAGAGTTAATGGAGACTTTGAAATCAACAATTATGGAGCCTTTTCTTGAAGGGTTTAGAATAACAATACTTGAAGAAGGGTTGGATGAAGCTACACAATAACATTCATCAAGTATAGTTAACATTCATCAATTAACATTCATCACGTATACTTAACATTCATCAAATATAGTTAATATTCATTAATTAACATTCATCAAGTTAACATTCATATGTGCCTTCTCAACAATATCATTGAAATGTATGTCATTGCTATAGGTAATAAGGTTTGATAATGAATGGGAGGTTGCTTCGAGCACCTCGATCATGGTCATGGTTAACATTCATCCATTCATCAATTAACATTTAAATGTTTGCTCTCAACAATATGAATGAAATGAAAGTAATTGCTACGAGTAGTATGCTTTCATAATGAGAGGAAGGTTGCTATAGGTACATGGATCATGGTTCATGGTTAACATTCATCAGGCCTATGTAACATTCATCAAGTAAACATTTGTATATGCGGCATCAAAAATATCATTTGCACATTATCTTATTTTAAATATTGTGCTTAGTAATAGTTAAAAGAGACTTACAAATCAACAATTATGGAACCTTTTCTTCAAGGGTTTAGAATAACAAAACTGGAAGAAGGGTTTGATGAAGCTACACAACAACATTCATCAAATATAGTTAACATTCATCAATTAACATTCATCAACTATACTTAACATTTATCAAGTATATTTAATATTCATTAATTAACATTCATAGACTATACTTAACATTCAAAAGCTAACCTTACACCTCTTTCTTTCAAAATATCAACTTTCTGATCATTTTTTTACCCGCCTTTTTTGACAATAGTAAAAATAAGTCAATGATAACCAACATCATTAACCATAATTTCACGATAACTAAAACCATACGAATTATCATTATAAGTCATGCCCGCCCCTTAGGCGGGCTTTGAAGTCTAGTATATATATATATATATATATATATATATATATATATATATACATATATATGTATATATATACATATATATGTATATATATATATACATATATATGTATATATATATACATATATATGTATATATATATACATATATATATATATATATATATACATATATACATATATATGTATATATATATACATATATATGTATATATATACATATATATATGTATATACATATATATATATATATATACATATATATGTATATATATACATATATATACATATATATGTATATATATATACATATATATGTATATATATATACATATATATGTATATATATACATATATATGTATATATATATATATCTATATATGTATATATATATATATATATATATATATATATATATAGTCAGTCTTGAGTGCCATGAGCTTAGATGCAATAATATACTACTTTTGAATTATGGGTGTATAACAACATAACCCATTGTCTATTAAACTTGAAATCTTGTGATCAATTGTTTTACTATCAACCTATGAATTCACTCAACCATTGTGTTGGCTTTCTAAAATATTTATCTCAGGTTCGAAAGGAATTAGCTGGCATGTGAAGGCGCACGGAAAAACATTTTGAAAACGATGTATATATTATCATTCGAAAAACTTTACAACTTTTACGTTGTACATTTTGTAAACTTGTGGGACTTCTTTGTAAACTCTAATATTTTAATCGAATGATAATTTATTTTAAAATGTCTCATTTAGAGTCGTTTTCTGTACTTGTACTTTGTGCTATGAAGTAATACCCCAGTGACACTATCTTCTGTTGCGATAATTTTGGGGGTGTTACAGATTGGTATCAGAGCTACAGTTATACAGAACCAGGTTGCATTTAAACCTAGACTATAACTTCTCTTTACATTAAGACCCACTTTATTCATTATCGTCTTCAACATTCCGTGCGCCATGCTTACTCCTTAATACAATACTGTATTATTTATATACAGACTATTTATATGAATGATTGACTGAATATGACAACGTATGCCTATTCTAAAGCATTACGACATAACCATATTTCCCTGATCATACACAATTTTTTTGTGATCTACAAAATTTTCTCAAGACATTATAGTTGATACAATGACCATTCTTATATCTCAGACATTATGAGATACACAACATGCTTATTTATAGATATCAGACATCATGAGATACACAATTGACTTGGGTATACCTCATACATCGTGAGATACACAATGATCTTATATATTTCTCAGACATTGAGAGACACACAATAGTCATATCTATTTCTCATACATTAAGAGATACACATTAATCTTATTTATTTTTCCTACATTGTGAGTTGTACAATGATCTCTCTTGTATTTCTCAAAGAGTGTGAGAAAACTATTTCATAACTATGAACATACCAACTCTTTTGAACGCCGTGTTGATCTTCTTTGATTATTTTACTCCTCGTCTTCGAGGATGAGTATGAACATTCATTCCGTACTCTTGGAACACTTATGATGTCTCGTAACACACCGCTTTGTAACTAATCGGTTAAGTATGAGTGTTGTGTCGGGAATTCTTAAGTAGGATGATTTGGAATATCCTTATTTGAATGGATTGGGACGCCTTTTTATTTAAATAAAGAAATTGTGAATCGCCAAACCATGAGTTTATATTTCTTTATTTATATTGTTTGGGACGCCTCTTTATGTAAATAATGAATTATAAATAAGTAGGATTATTTTTATCCGATATGACATGAGTATATACTCGAACTCGAGAATCATCAGTATTCTACCGCTCAACAAAAATATTAAGATTGCATTTGAACTAGCTGACTTCATTCTTAAGTTATCACTTTTACCATTACAAATCCTTACAATCATGAGCTATCTATTGAGTTAATAGATTTGCTACACTCTTGAGCTAACAGATTTGGTTCAATTTTGAACTGACAAACTGAGTAAGATATTCCACCTACTTTGCTTGGGTACATAGATGCCTATTTTACTTAGGTGCATGGACAGTTACACATAAACTCTTCTATGAGCTCATCCAATTTGTTGGCCCTTATTCTGGTGACATTAGTTCTAGAAATCTCCTTACTCCGCACAGCCAAAGTAGGTTACCACTGGTTGAGCATTGCTACCAGTAACAGGATTCTTACCTCTACAATCCTTAGTAATATGTAACACCTTTTGACAATTCCTGCACCTAACAGTGCACGGACCGATGTGATGCAGCTTGCCACAATTACAAAATGGTTTATTCCCCACATAACCCCTTCCTTCAGTTGGGACAACGACATCATAGGCTCTGGCATTCTTTTACCTTTTGTTTTCTTATTGGTAATAGTTAATGTTGCGGTCTTGGTTGTTGTTGTTATTGTTGTTATTATTATTACCCATTCGGTTGTCATCCCATCTCTATTTGTGATTGTTGTTATTTTTGTTGTTGTTCGGACCTTCAGCAATCCCGGCTTGTACAACTTGATCCACTGGGTTACGGACATCCAGATTGTTTCATCCAGTGTGAGTAGATTAAACAAAGTTACGTTCCCTTGAATACTGAGTGGAAGTTCTCAAATGAAACTTTCCAGTAATTTTTCATTGATTGAAACCATCGTTAGGCGCAATACTGCCAACTCTTGAATACAAAGAATATAAGCCCTAATCAACACCCCTGATAGCAAAGTTCCAGAATTTCACCTCCATTTCTTGCACCTCATTCCGAGGGCAGTACTTCTTGATTAATAACTTCTTCAACTTAATTCAAGCAACCTTGTAAGC
Source organism: Artemisia argyi (assembly GCA_030686995.1). NCBI lineage: Eukaryota > Viridiplantae > Streptophyta > Magnoliopsida > Asterales > Asteraceae > Artemisia > Artemisia argyi. The sequence continues at coordinate 154,107,296 of CM060706.1, read as the reverse complement.
ATTCTCAATGATTGTGCAACAACATTCCACCATGACAAAGCATCCTCCAGAAGTATGCTTGTGGCATATTTGACTTTGCAGTCTTTAGCACAGCTACTGATTAGGAATACCGACTCTATCCTCTCAAACCAACGAGTCAAAATAACCGCTCCGTTCATGTTTTTGAAATTGCTGAGCTTGTGGTTCATGAAATCCTTGTAAAAGCAGCCTCTAATCTCTGGTATAATATTTGGTCATTTAGCGCCTTCAACTTGCCTTACAATATTTGGCCCTGCAACTTTTGGCCCTCCATTTCATTAGTCCTCCAACTATCTATATCTTTACATTATCCCTTAAGATACTAGCTTGAGTCTTAATATTGATCAGAGCACTTTTGCTCACCAATCAAAACTTTAAAAGAGTCCGGATTTCACATAGGAGCATGATATTAGAATTCACTACGAGTACCCGCACCTTTCCCAGACATCTCAACATCGGACCATTCAAAATCTTGGTTATAATTCGGTAGCATATAGACTTGAGTTATCGCAAGAACTAAGCGAAATCCATAACACTTTTCACATATCGAACTTGAAGAAAAGTCTATCTAATGAAAGCCTTGTCATACCACTAGATGAGATCCGACTTGATGACAAACTATACTTTATAGAAGAGCCTGTTGAAATTATGGACCATGAGGTCAAACGACTTAAGCAAAGTCGCAATCCTATTATCAAAGTTCTTTGGAACTCTAGCAAGGACTTGAATTCAAGTGGGAGTGTGAAGACCATATGTGTCGCAAGTACTCTCATCTTTTCTCAAACACGGCGTTAGTAGATAACACTCACTGAACTTCGGGACGAGGTTCCCTTACAGAAGTACCCCCACCTCTTCTCGGGCAAATCATCAACTCATAACACAAACTAAATCATGAGGACATGATTCCCGTAACTGGTGGAGGTTGTAGCAACCCGTAAATTTTTGTTGGGTTTATTGATTTGATGATACAAAACATAAAGAATGAAACAAGAAGGACTTAACTGACAAAATAAGAATTTTTCATTTAATGAAGAATAAAACACAAAGGACTTGCTTGCAAAAGAAGATTTATTTATTATTCCTTCGTAGTATTTTGCAAACCCTAGTATCTCTATTATATAAAGACAATACATGGATTAGTTTTTATGTATGTCTGCCATAATGTAGTCAAATAAAAGGTGTGTATGTAACCTAGGTTGGAGAAAAACGCCTAAGGTTAGGGTTTGTTTTAGCCTCAAGAATCACTTGATTCCTGTTACAGATTAGTTGTAACCATATTATTCTGATCAAATAGTATAAGCCGACTTATTTTAAAAGCTCAAGCCCCTATAAGCCCCGAGAAGCCCGTTCGAAAACACAACCTATATATCGTTTGGTTATTTTGATTTGCTGACTTTTATGATATTTAGTGGGCAAAAGTTTCAGGCACTATATGTCACAAATTTTGTAGTGGTAGAAGTCGGTCAACTGCGTCTTAAATGGGGTCAGTTAGTGCTAAGTATCATGTAGGCCATCATTTTTGAGGTTTGCAACAAACTTTTAAAAGATTGTGTTTTGGTCCCTGTCCGTTTTGTCCTAAGCCCACATAATTATCAACTTCATATTCATGGATAAGCTTACTTTAACCTTTATATTACACTCAGGTATTCTAATCTCATTGTTGAGCGCTTGTGCTGGAATAGACACCATAACATTAGATCAAACCATAAAAGATGGTGACACCATCGTTTCATCTAGTGAAAATTTCGAAATGGGATTTTTTAGCCCTGGGACATCAAAGAATCGGTACATTGGAATTTGGTACAAAAAGATATCGACTTGCACGGTCGTGTGGGTTGCTAACAGAGAGACTCCATTGACCAATAAATCTGGTGTGCTCAAAGTTGGCCATAATGGATTAGAACTTTTGAATAGTAACAAGACTGTAATCTGGTCAACGAATACATCAGAATCAGTCACGACTAGTACTCTGGTGGCACAGCTTTTGGATAACGGAAATCTTGTTGTACGGGATCAAGAGAACTTGATTTGGCAAAGTTTTGATTATCCTGGAGACACTCTTCTCTCAGGAATGAGAATCAACATGGACTTGTTAACCGGAAAAGACATACATTTGACGTCATGGATGACTGATGATGACCCGTCGACAGGGCCTTATATTCTTCGGGTGGATCCAAATGGGTATCCACAACTATTTGAAAGGCAGAATTTGGATCCACAGTCGAGGTTTGGGCCATGGAATGGTGTTACATTCAATGGTATGCCTAATTTAGGCGAAAAAATAATGTTTACTCACCAGTTTATTGTTAATGAGAAGGAGATATACTACGAATATGAACTTGTGAACAACTCACTTATTTCCAGGATGCATTTAAGTCCTAATGGAAATATTGAATACTTGAACTGGATCAGAAGTACACAAAGTTGGAGGGTAATTTCAACAACACCCGATATATGTGATGATTATGCCATTTGTGGTGCATATGGAGTCTGCAACGTCAACAACAGCCCTTCTTGTAGTTGCCTGGAAGGGTTTGAACCTCAACGCCCTGAAGAATGGAATATAGCAGATTTTACAAGTGGGTGTCAACGGATGAAACCATTATCATGTGGAAATGGGAATGGTGATGGTTTTCGTAATATTTCAGGTGTGAAATTCCCAGACACAAACAATTCATGGTACAATCAGAGCATGACACTTGGGGAATGTGAATTAGCCTGCAAGAAGAATTGCTCTTGTACTGCTTATGCTAGTTTAGATATTAGAAATGGTAGGAGCGGATGCTTGCTATGGTTCAATGAACTGGTGGATGTTCGAGTGCTTGAGGAAACTGAAGTGCTTTATATACGAATGCCTGCCTCTGAACTAACAAGTAAGTCTCTATATGCAAGTCTGTATTTATGTTGTTTTAGTTACATATTTTAATTTGAGGACTGACAGCCCAGAAGCAAGGCTCCACCAAGAAGAAACAAACCACCATAATAGTTGTTTCAGCATCACTTGGTTCGGTCCTTGTATGCGTTGTTCTAGCATTTTATGTAGCATGGAGAAAAAATAAAAGATCTCGCAAGTCAATACCAGGTAAGACAAACATGTTACCTCTTTAAGGTTGAAAATAGATAAATTAAGCAATAAACAAAAAATATTGTATCTTACTGTAGGTCCAGCGCCAGCCTGTGATGATACCAATGAGGGTCGTATGGAAGATACTGAGTTGTCGTCGTTCAGTCTTTCCGTGATTGCTAAGTCTACTAACAACTTCTCCATCAACAACAAGCTTGGTGCAGGTGGATTTGGTCCTGTTTACAAGGTAATATATTCATATATGTTTTAAGTTAAAATTAGTGAGGATTATTAATCAATAACCTTAACCTTTAGGGTGTGCTTGAAGATGGACAAGAAATAGCTGTGAAACGACTCTCGGAAACTTCATCACAAGGGGTTGATGAGTTTAAGAATGAAGTTAGGTTGATTGCCAAACTTCAGCATCGGAATCTCGTGAAGCTTCTAGGTTACTGCATTCAAGGAAATGAAAAACTGCTAATATATGAATACATGGCAAACAAAAGCCTAGACTCATTAATATTTGGTTAGCCACAAATTTTTTACTTTGCATACTTACTAAAAATTATTGTTTTCTAACTAATATTCAAAGTAATTAACTTAATTATTAGCAGATAATAATTCTGGAAGCTCAATGCTTGATTGGCCTCGTCGTTATTGTATCATCCATGGAATTGCTAGAGGACTTCTTTATTTACATCAAGATTCACGTCTAAGAATCATCCATAGAGATATGAAGGCTAGCAACATTTTGTTGGATAAGGACATGAACCCGAAGATATCAGACTTTGGCCTTGCTAGACGGTTTAGCGGATATGAGGCAGAAGCTAATACTAACAGAGTGGTTGGAACCTAGTAAGAATCTTGATTCACATATGATATTATTTATGTTATTTGAAATGGTCATATCAAAATTCCATTCTTTATAGTGGCTATATACCCCCGGAGTATGCGTTGCATGGGTTTTATTCGGTAAAATCGGATGTGTATAGCTTCGGAGTCTTGGTATTGGAAATAGTGACCGGGAAGAAAAACAGAGGATATTCGCGAGAAGAACACAATGATACCCTTGTTGGACATGTAAGAATTGGTGTGTTTGGGTTCTTTTATACGATTAGCATATTTTCTTACTATTATCACATTATTCATGTTATTGACATATCTTAGGCATGGAGATTGTACAAAGAAGGCAGTTCGCTTGAGCTAGTGAGCGCTTCTTTAAAACCATCATGTGTTGTGTCCCAAGTATTAAGATCAATACATATTGGTTTGTTATGTGTGCAACATCATGCAGAAGATAGGCCAACTATGTCGTCAGTGGTTCTCATGCTAGGTAACGAGAATGCTTTGCCTCCACCTAAACAGCCTGCATTTTTGGCTGAAGAGGAAATGCCTGAACTTAGATCTATTTCGTCAGGGCCAACAGTAGGTTCTATTGATGATATTACTATAACACTGTTAGATGCTCGATAGCAAAGTATGTAAATTCTTCCTTCAGTGTCCTCACAATATGTGTAATCTAGTAGATATCTTATATATTCAACTATGATCCAATAATGCATCAGTTGTTAGAATCACTAAAAGAAGAATTCATTTTTTATGAAGATGGAACCATGGGCAAGTTGGATTGGTTATCTATTAGTGACTTGCTGTGTTTAATCTTATATTTTGATGGTAGACTCAATTAGTAAATTAAATATTTAATATATTATTTCTTTAGCTGCTTTTATTTTTATTAAAATAGAGTCTAGTAAGAAGCTAGAAACAACGAAACTTACATTGTAATATTACAAGCAAACTGTGGATCAACTATGCATTCATACCAAACAGGCCGAATTTATAAATGAAAGTGTTTTGATCCCATCTAGTAAGGTAACCTTCCTTGGTGTTTTAACATCAAAACAAACTTTGTTCCATTTCCTCCAAATCACCCAACTAGCTGTTTGAACAACCTCATCGAAACAGATTTTCAGATGTAGCGGGGATCAATATATGTTTGGGTTAGCTCAACTCTGTTTCTAGCTATTTGGGTCATGTAATGTACTCATTTGCTGAAATTATTGGGAACCATCACCCTTGGTTTCGACTTAAGATATAGAAGTCTAAATACTCAATATTTTCTATGAGGTTAGTAAATGAATCCAAATTATATAATACCTTTTACGGAACGTCTGAAAAAAACTGTTTGAAGACTAAATGAGAATGTTATTTGATATTAAAAAGGATTGAATTGCTCGCACAGCCGGATGGAATTAATATTACCACATTCATAGTAGTCTTAAAAATAAAAGACAATACATTTATTATTCAATTCTTTTTAAACTGGTGGAATGTTTGAACTTGGATTCTTTAGCCCTTGAAGCTCAAAGAACCGGTAAGTGGGGATATGGCATTACAACATATCACCTAACAGTTGTATGAGTTGCTAATAGATATAAACCGCTTACGAACACATCAAGCATATTTAAAGTCAGTAGTCACGTAAATTTGCCGATTCTGAACGGTTGAGAAACTGTCATATGGTCATCAAATTCATCTGTGTCTGATGGGACTATACTACTAGTCTAGTTGCACAGCTTTTGGATACCGGAAATATGATTGTAGGGAATGACAGTGACAATGTTTGGCAAAGTTTTGATGACATTACTGACACTACTGGCACAGGAATGAAATTTGGGAAAGATTTTGTGACTGGGAAAGAGAGAATTTACTTCTTGGAATAGTCTCGATGATCCTTCACGAGGTTTATACGTACTTTATATGGATACAAATGGAAACCCGCGGGCATTTCAGAGACCTGGTTCGGTTATACAATATAGGTTTGGACCATGGAGTGGTCTTAGATTGAGTGGCTTTCCTAGTAAGACACAAAAACCAATCTGCGCATATGAATTTGTTATCAATGAAAAAGAGGTATATCTTAAATATGCCTACAACTATAGATTGTACTCAGTATGGAATATGTGGTCCTCATGGAATTTGTAACATTAACAACTCACCAGTCTGCAGTTGTCTGGATGTTTTGAACCATCACAACCAAAAGAATGTAATACAGGAAATTGGTCAAGTGGCTGCCAGCATAAGAAACCTTTGGATTGTGTGTATGGGGATGCATTTCAGAAATTTCCGGGGTTAAATTACCAGACACGCGATGGTCATGGTATAATGTGAGCATGAACACTTATGCAATGGTCTTGGGAATATGAGGTAGCATGTAAGAGGAATTGTTCTTATACTGCTTATGCAAATTTGGATCTTGAAAGAGTTGGAAGGGGATGTTTGCTATGGTTCAGAACTTTAATGGATGTAAGAGTGTTTAGTGGAAATAATGATCTTTATGTAAGAGTTGCCATGACTGAGTCAACTGGTACGTCAATTTTTTATATGTATGTGGTGTAAGTTCTAAATCAGTTGACATAAATATGTCTTTGTTAACGTAAAATAGACTTCATAATGATATGAAATTTTACTGCCTTTCAGTCGTGAAATCAGGTTCGTGGAAGAAAAAGGTAGTCCTGCTAGGCATCTTAACATCAGTAGTGTTGGTTCTGGTTGGTCTGACTTTAGCAGTGTATGCTTAGAAGAAGAAAGGTTCTAGGGGACCATGTAATGCAATCAATCTTCTTATAGCCACTGTGGATAAATGAAGAGCAAGCATGTGCTTACCTCTTGATATACCACTTTGTAGGTAAGCTGATGCATGCCCTTGGTGAAGATTATCCAGATCGGAGCCAGAATATAGATGTAGACTTACCATCATTTTTTTTGGTAAAAGGGAGTAATCCTACAACCTGGTAAAATATATTAAAAAACATTGAAGTACAAAAGGCGAGGTTGAGTTCCCTCGCCACAGTCTCTTAGGACACTTATAGACTCACATATAAGAATGACAAAACATTCTTATAACTTCCACTAACCACTATATAAGAGTGACAAACCACACTTATAACAAATAATAGAGAATAAACTACAACGCCTAATAAAAATAGCTAAATATACCAATCACTTCTCAGACAGCAATAAGCTTGGAGAAGGTGGTTTTGGTCCAGTTTGTAAGGTAAATCACTTATACATGCCTATATTATGTCCAAAAGTGAGTTTGTGAAACCACTTGTATACAGAAACCAGAAGTTCCTTGTATAAGCATAAGAATTAAAGGTTGTAATCCAGCCCATTTGCTTATGAATGGGTAGATTTTGGTTATGTTAATTGTTTAACGGGGTCAACGGGTTGTAGCAAAGCTTGAAAAAAAAGGGATTAAATTTGTTAAACTGTTGGAAAGTGCTAATGTTTGTACCAATCTACTTAATGTAAAAAAAAAAATTTTTTTGGTGAAAATGTGTTTTGGTTCAACCCAACCCAGCCAATTCTATTTGGAAACAAAAATTACCCATATTGACCTGAACTCAATTAGGTAACAAAAATTACCCATACTAAGGATAAATTTCAGTTATTTTGAAACAATAAGGATAGTTGCTAAACCAAATCATTAGGGTGTGTCTGAAGATGGACGACAAATAGCTGTGAAACGACTTTCAAAGACATCTACGCAAGATTTTGTCGAGTTCAAAAATGAAGTTAGCTTTGTTCCAAACTTTTTTTTTTTTTTTTTTTTTTTTTTTTTTTTTTTTTAGGAATTGTTCCAAACTTCAACACAAGAATCTTGTGAAACTTCTGGGATATTGTGATCAAGGAGATGAAATCATGTTGAATAATGAATACATGCCCAACAGAAGCCTAGACACAATTTTATTTGGTATGAAATGAATTAAATTTCTGATCGAACTAATTTATTTATTAATTTGTCTAGTTACTTCCCTGAGATAAAACCAGGAATTTAGTACTTGGTTGGAATCACCGCTTCAGAAAAATCCAAGGGATTGCGCGAGGGCTTCTTTATTTGCATCAAATTCCTGCCTCCGTATTATACATAGAGACCTGAAAGCCAGCAATGTTTTGTTAGACAAGGATATTGTAGGGGAAATATAGAATCAACGAACACAACCGGATAATATATGAATCTCTGAAAGGCGTGTAAACACTTTCAGATCGAATCAATTCGGTGGTTCTCCTGAATTATTCAATCGGATACAATTCAGAAATTGAGAACGTTTTGTATGATTTTTGTTTGAAATTTTTATGAACCAGAAATTAAAAACGACCAATGGAGAAAAACACATATACCTATGAAAACGGGATTAGGGCCATCATAACCGTCTTTTGGGCAGGTTTCAAAGTTGTCAAATTTAGTCACTCAATTTTCAAATATTTGATTTTCTAAGGAACTTTTAACATAGCAACTTTTGGGCAGCTCAACCCCAGCCGGGGGCGTTGCCCCTTGGACCCTGCCAGGGGCTGCCGCCCCTTGGACCCTGCTCCCAGGGGCTGCCGCCTCTGAAACCCCGCTCCCAGGGGCGTTGCCTCCGGACCCCGTCCCTTAGGGGCTTCGCCCCTAAGATCATAATAAATTCAAATAGGTGTGCACTCCGCACGTCCAAACCTAAATGATGTCTTATTATGACGAAATTGGTCAAACAAGTTAATCCAATTACACTAAAATATCCAACAGATATGAACCCAAAGATATCAAATTTTGGTCTTGCCAGACGGCTCAAAGGATATGAGACCAGAGATATAACAGTGTTGCAGGAGCGTAGTAAAAATCAATGTGTGCCTCAATTTATTATTTAAACCCTGATGCAGTGGTTACATCTAACCAGCGGCGAAGCTTCATAGGGGCCGGGGGGCGCCCAACCCCCTGAAATTTTTTTTGCGATGTAGGGGGTATATAGTTTTCATGTAGAAAAATTTCGGTATATTCGGTTTCGACCCCTCAAAAATTTCGGTATACCTGAAATATAGCCTTAGGAAAAAAAAAAAATTTAGATCCCGACCCCCACTTACAAAATCCAAGCTTCGCCACTGCATCTAACCTAGCCTGAGCTTGTGGTGCATGGGCTTTTCTCTGTAAAAGTTAGATGTATATTGCTTCGGAGTTTTAGTGCTAGAAATAATTAGTGGAATGAAGCATCGAGGATTCTCTCATCACGAGCAAAGTGATAGCCTTCTTGGACATGCAAGCTTTTGTATGCTCTACAATCCATTTTGTAATACTATAGGCATTGCACCCTCACATGACTCGTGCATCAAGTCTGAAGCATTCCGGTCTATACTTATTGGTCAACTATATGTGCAAAACCATGCCAAAGCTATAAGCCAATGATGTCGTCTGTGGTTCTTATGCTAGGTAACTAAACAACCTGCCTTTTTTCCGTGCTTGAACCAATCTCTTTGCCATCTGTACCAGTCAATGACGTAACAATGACATCATTAGATGCCCGATGGAATCAAATGTTATAAATTTGTGTCTCTACAAGTAAATAAACCCATAAAATACTTGATTTCGTGAGCTGTAACACAAAATATATTAAATGTACATGTTCACATCTACCTAATTGAGCATATATTTTGTTTGGGTCATTCTTTGGCCTCTTATGAATAAGCGAAATATTTTTTAAAGCTTGTTCAGAGTACTGGCTTTTTTTTTTTACCTTTATAATACACATCTGAACCACACTCATTCACATGGAAGTATTTTGCTAAGCATTTTACATTTTGAAAGTGGAGTCTTTCCATTCCATATAGTCATCATTGTGCATAAAAATCAAAGGAAGCTGGTGGTGGTGATATATGTCAAATGGTTATGATTAGAGATACTGAGAAGGCAACTTAATTGTTTGGTGGATAGTCATTTGTCAACATGTATAGACCATAATTGAGACTTGACCATAAGAGTCATCCCTTTTCAAGTTGAATGGGTCAGTGAAAATACATTGAATCCACCTAAAATCTTGCTTTTTTATACCAAGAAATTGACTTCTACAGACCACATTAAATTAGTCACTGTTTATATAATCAGTAGGGTACGTTTGCAAGCAGGTAAGCAGTAGTAAAATGGTTATTTCGTATTTGTATTGTCTACAATTTGACCATATGCACATTTACATATTATTACATGAAGACTCCATCTTATTTTTGGTCGTTGCAAGCATAATTATTCGTTTGCAACCAAACCCATTACTGGAAGGCCTAAATTAAAGGCTTAATGATCTGAAGGGTTAAAATGTAAATGTTGAAAAAAATATTGTACCTACTGCAGAAAAGTTATCTACTGCACACAGCAGTGATGACCTCCCCTAAATTAAATTAGATTGTAAAAAAAATCTTATGCTACTTTAAATCATGTAGATTAAAAAAAAAAAAAAAAAAAAAAAAAAAAGGACTGTGTTCGACTTTCAAAAAGCACTTGGAGGCATTGCAAGCAACAACTGAATACGGAGTAACTTTAAAACAGGGAATTTTATGTCACCACCCAGGCACCCACTACCACTTAGGTGGATCAGCACATGGTACTATAATCTTACCTCTTAAATAATTATTGTATGACACTATGACTTAGGTGTTTTGGAATGTACATTGGAGTATTATTCAATGATGTCTTAAAAATAAATGTGCATTTTGCATTTTAACCAATAAGAAGAGAGTTTAGTTAGTGAAATGATACTACGTATTTGATTAATGAAAAATATAGTTAGCGAGATTTCTTAAAACTTTATGCATTTTCAAGTGGACACTTATTATGATATGGATAGAGTATATGCTTACTACTACTACTTTCTTCTCAAAATTATAGTACATATTCTTACTTTTTGATATTACAAATAATTGTTCAATTCTCATCTCAACGAATCATCAAAAGATAGTTTAGTGGTTAGAGATGTTATTTATAGTTAAAAAGTGTATTGGCTCAACTTTTTAAAATTTTTGTATTTTTCTGTTTGGTGACAAATTGACAATAACTTTGAAATGGAGAGAGTATGTTTTTTGTATATGATTATTAGCACTTTGGATGGAAAAATTGTCCAAACTACTTCAAAACAAAACTGAGTGAAATTAACTTTAATTCTTTAGAAAAGTTGCTGAATTTACATTGTATATAGAAGTAGGAGTAAATAAACCTTGTCAAAAGTTTTAAACGTGATACACGCTCTAGGAATCAATTTACTGTGATCCTTTTTTTAGTATTAAAAGAAGACTCAAATGAATAAAATTATTAGAGTTCTATTTGGGAATCTAAAAATATTGCACGTGGGCCATGTTTTCGAAAACTAATTTTTGGTTTTAGGAAAAATTGAAAAGGAATCCAACAAAAAAATTATGGAAAATAATGATAGGGTAAACATAAATAAATAAAAATAAATGAGAGATGACCAAATGGCTCGTGTGTACTTCTTGTTATTTGAAAAGGTCTCCAATCAAAATGGTTTGGCATACAAGATTGTTGAGATTATGCTTGTTTTTTTTATTAAAATAAACTATTTAAAAAGTAATTTTTGTTTGACAGACATATATTATAAGAAATTATTAAAAAAAATAATCTTCAATAATCTTTTAAAACAAAGATTAATTCATGTAACTTATAAAAATAATCTTTTTTTATAATCTTCATCTCTAGCACCTTCTCCAATTCTAGCAACAATAACTTTTGCCAAACATACCCAATATGTTCAAGTCTTGCTTAAGAGATGCGAGATAGCTTATGATGTGTATATTATGATATAGTTAATTGTCATTCTAAAAAAAATGAGAGATTATATATGTCAAACATTGCATAACTGATAAATTAGACACATGAGTTACACATGTTAATTATTTTTTTTATTGTTTGAGAGCGGTGGGTATCGTGGAGCCAAACTCCTAGTGTCGTTCTCTAAAAGTGGTGCCAAGTCAACAAAACACATAATGGTACTATAAAATCTTCGGCACCACATTTGGTACAAAATGCTCGGGTTACTCCTCCGTAACCCGAAGACGATTTCGCCTTCCGAATCTCGATTCGGGATTTTCCACTTGTGATTGTCTTTCAAAAAGCCCCAAACGCTCATGTGTTTAAAGTCAATATTCATCACCGTTTTATACAACGAATGCACCCTCGCCATAAAATCTTTATCACTCTCCCCACTCATAACACTTGTTTCATTCACTAACGAATTCCACTTGGTAACCTCTTTATTCATTAAAGTCCACTTTCCCGTCAACATCTTCTTGGTACGAATAGTCCACTTGTGTTTCTCGGCATCCATATTGTATACGTCGAGAACTCTATATCAAAACTTTTCCTTTGATTGACCCGCACCTCTTTTTGGATCTTCGAAAATTTGAATGAAACACTCCGCCAAAAACAACTCCTCGTCTTGGGTCCACACGTTACGAGGTCGAGTACCACCTTGCGTAGCTTGCGTTTCGGTGGTTTCTTCGTCTTTGTCTTTTTCGACGTCGGGGTCGGGACCACCTCTTCTTCATCTTCATCTTCGTATTTGTCTTTGTCTTCATCTCGTAGATAGAAGGATGCATGGTCGGAATTTGGTTGGGAAGCGATGCCTTGGTTTAGTTGTTGATGTTGTTGTTGAGAAAGTTGATTATATTGTTGCATTTTCCATTGACTAAATATCATTTGTTCTTCGGGATTCATGTATGGGTTTTTTGGGAAGGTAGGAAAGTAAGGCGATTGATTGTATAGATTCGAAGACGAGCCTGGATTGTTGGCCGGATTTGAAGACGAGCCCGTCATTTGGTTCGACGGGTCGTTGAGCATGTTGTTAATCCATGGTGAGTTGGGATTCATTTTGGTTGGAAAAAAATTGAGAAAAAGTAGATAGTAGTGTGTTATAAAATATATTGGAAATGTGTATGTGAAGTAGGATGTATTTATAGGTTATTTTGTGGGTCATTTAAGCCCGGATTTGAATTTATTTGATCAAATATTGCTCTAAATCGTTCCTTTCATCATTTTAGGTACTTTTGGAGTGAATTCTGGAAAAAGGAAGCATTTTGGATGTTTTTGGAGCATAAAAGTGAAGAAAACGGCAAAGTCTTAATTTTTCTTGCTGGGAACAGTACCTGACGGCGTCAAGTGTCTCCATGTGACGGCGTCAAGAGTAAACAAGAGGTGGAAGTGGTGACGATCCAGAGAAATCGTGACGGCATCAAGATTGGCCGTCATGGTTCATGATATGGTGACGGCCTACAACTAAATTACACATGACGGCGTCAAACTTGGATCTATGCAATCCGATCTCATTATGGGCGGCGAGTTGATGGCGTCAGATATTCCTTCTTGACGCCGTCACCTTGTAAAATCTATATATAGTTTTGCAATTTTCATTCATTAAATGTAACTTTAAAGGGGATAACTTTGGAAAAACCCTAACACGAATTTTACTATTCTTTCAAGGGTTTTTACCCTTTGAAACCTTTCATGTTCAATTGAGATAAGTATCCTTTCAATTCATTCAATATGTCTATGTGTTGTTTGAATATATCTTACGCTTGTCTTAAATTTAACACGCTAGGTTAGATCTCTTGTGTGTTTGCTTAGATGTAGTGAAACCTAGATGTTAATTATGGGTTGATTGTTTGTTTATTGTTGTTACGGATAAATGATTTCGATGTTAGGCTTAAGAAAACTGGCAGACTTTCATAGGGTAACATGCTTGAACGTCTTAAGAAACATGAACCAATGCGTACTAGGTTATTATGGTTGTATTTAATGCATGAGCGAATTCTAATGATCCCATGTTAGGAGCTTCTTGCAGGCTCGACATAGGAGTGTAGTAGGAGCTTATAGAGTTGGGGAAGTACGTACGCCACCCCACGAATGGTATTAAGGAATACAACCCGTCCTCCACGCAATTGTAACAAACTATCAACCTGTAAAAGATATCTAGGGAGTAATGAAACCTAAGTAAACACAACTCTCCCCATTATTGCATCTTAGTTATTGGGTTAGTTGATTAGCAACTAATTCCGCCCACTCTTCCAAAAACCCGAGATTTTTAATTGCTTTTATAAAATATAAAAATACAAAAAGAATCATCCCTCACCTCTAGACCTAGTTTTTAGGCTTTCTAATCCTAGCGACACTATTCCTGAGTTGAACGATCAATCCCCCGGTACTTGTCACTATACTATAATACAATGATCAGGTACACTACCTGGTGGGGGTTGTAAGCTTCTCGAGATCCCTCGAGAGGTAAAGCCTGGTGCGATTCCCACGTATCAGTTCTGTAATAATTTCAACATTTACTCCATAAAGCTCCTTCGAGAACTCCATGTAAACACAGCACAAACTATCTCCTAATCATCTTGATTGTTATTCTCTCAAAACCCTATAAATACTGAGTAACTTGAAATCTTGAGTACATGCCAAAACAAACTTTATCCCATCCACAACAACTTCCAAATGCTTTTGGAGACATTAACATTATAAAACTAAAACAAATGACTCGTTTCCTTGCTCAATTTTTCCCACCGGGGAGAACTACCAAGCTTAGAAATGATATCTTGATGTTCCAACAACATCAAGGTGAAACTCTATATGAAGCATGGACTCGTTTCAAGGACTTACTCCAAAAAGTCACTCATCATGGCATAGATCTTTGGCTCCAAGTCCAAATCTTCTATGACCATATCGATCTCTCCACAAGGCGAACCATTGACCAATCGGCCGGTGGCAAGCTACGTGATCTAAGTGCGGAAGAATCATGGGAACTCATAGGAGATCTTGCTCTCTATGACAACGAAAGTTGGAATGATCCCCGTGATTTGAACAAAACGGTCAAGGCAATATCTTTGCCTTCGAACAATTCTAGCACTCCCGACCGTAGGATCATGGAACTTGAGGACCAAGTTAAGTTTCTCATGAAATCTTACGAAGCTCCTAAGCCTTCAAGCCAAGTGAACAAAATCACTTCTTCATGCGAATTATGTAGTGGTCCCCATGACACTCGTGATTGCGTGGAACTCCCCGGAACAGCTTTTGCGGACTACGCATCTTCGTGTACCGACGAAGCGGGAGACAAGTGGTACACTTTTAAACCCGAGCCAAACCCTTAACGATGATTCCTACAATCCTTCTTGGAAAAATCACCCGAACCTTAGGTGGAAACAAAGCCAAAACAATTCTTCCAATCCGCCTAATCGTTACCAACCAAACGGTCCACCCTCCAACCGTACTTTCAACAACAATCCTTCTAATAACTATAGTACTACCAATAATCTTGAAGGGTTGATGTCCAAGTTTATGGCATCTCAAGAAGCTCGCATATCTAAGTTTGAAGCCGATTTCAGACAAAAGCAAAGCGAGATGCCCACCAAAATTGACACATTGTTGAAAGTTCTCAATGACCGAGAAATGGGAGCACTTCCAAGCGACACGGTCAAGAACCCGAAACTAAACGTTAATTCCATATCATCGGTTTCGTCACCCACATCTTGTCCGCAATACTACTCGGTTAAATCAATGAGCACGTGTTTCAAGCAAAACCAAATTCTTCAAAAGGGCCAATCAAATGAAACACCCAATATCAAACCGTTCAAAAGCATAGTTGAAACACCTCCTACACAAGACCTTGACGATGAATTCAAGGAACTCCACCTTGAACGCCCCGTCATTGATGTCTTAGCCCGTGCTCCCTACTATAGTGCCCTCCTCGAAAAATATGAGAAGTTTAAATTGGGTAAAAATGGGACCGCCTTCGTTCAAAACAAGTTGCCTAAGAAGCTTGATGATCCAGGTATATTCGTTTTACCTTGTAAGATAGGAAAATCCGAAGCTTTCGACACACTAGCCGATTTAGGATCAAGCCTCAACTTGATTCCCTTATCCCTTTTCACCACTCTTAAGCTAGGAAAGTTAGAGGAAACAGAGGTATTAATTGGTCTAGCGGATGGGAGTATTGCCCACCCGGTTGGGATGATCAAGGATATAGTTGTTCACGTAGGGAAGTTAAGTATTTTAGTAGATTTTCACGTCCTAGATATGGTTAGTGATACTACATGCCCATTGTTAGTAGGAAGAGGATTTTTAGCAACCGCTAGCGCCATGATAGATTGTAAGGAATCTAAGATAGCGGTAGGTGAGGGCGATACTTGATCGGTATATGATGTTAAGAAGCATAGCTGCGATTGTGAGGACGAACCGACACTACATTGGGTAGAGATGAATAGGAGACCATCTAGATATGGACCTTGGATAGAAAGAAACTTTATAGGACCTCAACGTCCATTCTATCTAGAAAAATATTTCATCGATAAAACACATTCGGTGGAACAACTCATAGTTAGAGATGAGGAGCTAGACCCTTTTGAGGACCCCCTAGTCTTTAGGAAAATGATTGAGTTCTTATGCGTAATGCCTATGAACATAGAGATGAACAAGTGGAAAAGAGAGGGGGATAAGTGTAAATGGAGGTGGGACAAGCCACCTAAGGAAGGTGACGGATCATGGCATATGAAGATGATTTCATATGATCCGGATGGAGAAAAGTTTGAAAGGTCATACCGTACTAAGAAAACCGATAGGAAGTTGAAACCCAAGTTTGATCCCAAAGATGTCCTCAATGAGGAACTCACCCATATAAAGTAATAGCCCATGACATTGAGTCTAGCTACAAGAATCGTAAATAAAGAAAAGCGCTTCTTGGGAGGCAACCCATGCTTTGTGTGATTTTTATTTGTTTGATTGTTATTTGCTTCCGTATGCATGCTTTATTTTATTGTTGGTAGATCATGTTTCAAAATAAAATGGTGAAAATACTTTATTTTGTCATTTAAATTCATCCTAACTTCATACAAAGGTATTTCACAAAAGATAAGTGTAAGGGGAAGCCCCAAATTTGTTTTTAAGAAAAAATTGATCATGATTCTCCACAATATAAAATGAACATGTGTATTAGTATTTGTTAGAGTCAAATGCTTGTATCGAGTCATAATGATGTTTTGCAAGATTTTCCAGGAAATAGGACATAAGTTTTGCCAGAAATTTTCCGGAAACTTAACGTAAAGATTTTTGCAGGTCACTTCTGACGGCGTCCGGAGTTAACTCCTGACGGCGTCATGTGTAAAATTCTGGAAATTTTGCTAGTTTTGTTTTTCTAACTGAGTCTTGAAGTTTTTTGTTAATTCTTTAGTTTTATAAACTCCAGGAAATCTGCAAACATTCATTCCACAAGCATTATATCTTACATTGTTTTCTAGGACTAATTAGTATATATAGATTGCCGCCGATTTTACGCAATGTTGCCTTGTTTGTTTTCTCAGGTTTAAAGGTTACATATGACAAGAAGATGATTTATTTTCTTGGAAGGGAAGCTTTGATTGTTCATTTTCATGGAGGAAGATCTAACCTTATTGACACACTATCCACACCGAACGAATCAGGGGAGTATTTGATTTCATTCTTTTACCTGTTTCACTTTTACATTCTTTAATTGAACAATGGGGACAATGTTCATCCTAAGTGTAAGGGGAGGGTAAATGATAATACCTTATAGGATACACTTTCACTTGAGTTTGTTTGTTTGATGGTAGGTGTGTAATAAAACTAAGAGAAATACTTGTTAGTGTAATTTTAGCGCCAAATTTAAAATTTTTTACAATATTTAGGAGTGAAACTTTAGCCTTAGCAAGCGTCTCATGGATAGGAGTTGTATGACTAGCACAAAACCGTACTATTCAGAAAAATTTTCCACCCAAATATGTGAGGTTCGCCTTTATATTTGATAGGAAAAGCATTTACTATTAGTGCATATGAGTGTACCGGTAGCATTAAGATTCTAGAACTTGCGTTAGTGATGCATCCCAAGACCGCTAGTGAGACTACATTCGTGTAGTAGGGTTTACTACATGATAAGAGGCATTAGGATCACCCTTGTGTTTAAACCCGTATCATAATTACTTGACCATTTAAGTCATATTACTTGGCTAGTAAAGTCAATTAATTTTTCCCACACCTTAGCGTTGTACTCATTTTTAGTACACGAAACCCCTAGTACACCTCTCCGAGCCTATCTTTTCGTTTCTAACTTTAAGCATCTTACTTAAAGGAAGAATTTGTTACAACCCACTTAAATGTACACCCAAATCGCCTTAGCCATCCGTGTATGCACTCATCTTTAGTGCATTATTGTTATTTGTTTAAACCCTTAGTTAATTATCTAATTGATTACATGGTTGCTAATTCGAGTCATGTCCTTGTACATATTGTTTTGGGACGATTGGGACTCATGGGTAAAGTACTTGTGTTATGAAGTAATGGGGAAGAACATCATATTATTACCCCCATATATGCGTTAATCTTAAAAGTACTCCAAGTGTTTTGATTATCTTGATTCGAGTCATTAGATTAGTTCATTGTAAAGTATGTAAAAATTCAAGTGTAAGGGGAATGTATTAACCAAGATGATTAACTCGCCACCAGTAAAGATTGCCTCTATCCAACAAAACCCTGTATTCCATATCCCTACACCTAACGTTATAACCCTTTGAAAGACCTCTTTGATAGTTTATCCTAGGTGCTTACGCCAAATGGTGGAGGTTTGATCCTTTCCCAAGCCTTTGGTAATCTATTTTGCTGTGACAGGTAGTGAGAGATGTTTTCCATTTCCATATTGTGATATATACTTTATTACACCCGAGAGATGTGAGTATCTAAACACTATTTGTGAGGTGCTAGTGTATGACCTCCGTGCTTGTCTTTGGTCTTTAATGGAACGATTATTTGTTGTAATTACTTTTATATTAGTGTTAAATGACCCTAACTTGTATTTTGATTAGAATAAAAGCGCATTTGCTTGTGGACAAGCAAATCTCAAGTGTAAGGGTATATGATGAGGCGAAAAATGAACCGTTTTTAGGGGGTCATTTAAGCCCGGATTTGAATTTATTTGATCAAATATTTCCCTAAATCGTTCCTTTCGTCATTTTAGGTACTTTTGGAGTGAATTCTGGAAAAGGAAGCATTTTGGACATTTTTGGAGCATGAAAGTGAAGAAAACGGCAAAGTCTTAATTTTCCTTGCTGGGAACAGTACCTGACGGTGTCAAGTGTCTCCATGTGACGGCGTCAAGAGTAAACAAGAGGTGGAAGTGGTGACGATCCAGAGAATTCGTGACGGCGTCAAGCTTGGCCGTCATGGTTCATGATATGGTGACGGCCTACAACCAAATTACACATGACGGCGTCAAACTTGGATCTAGGCAATCCGATCTCATTATGGGCGGCGAGTTGATGGCGTCAGATATTCCTTCTTGACGCTATCACCTTGTAAAATCTATATATAGTTTTGCAATTTTCATTCATTAGATGTAACTTTAGAGGAGATAACTTTGGAGAAACCCTAGCACGAATTTTACTGTTCTTTCAAGGGTTTTTACCCTTTGAAACCTTTCATGTTCAATTGAGATAAGTATCCTTTCAATTCATTCAATATGTCTATGTGTTGTTTTAATATATCTTACGCTTGTCTTAAATTTAACATGCTAGGCTAGATCTCTTGTGTGTTTGCTTAGATGTAGTGAAACCTAGATGTTAATTATGGGTTGATTGTTTGTTTATAGTTGTTATGGATGAATGATTTCGATGTTAAGCTTAAGAAAACTGGCAGACTTCCATAGGGTAACATGCTTGAACGTCTTAAGAAACATGAACCAACGCATACTAGGTTATTATGGTTGTATTTAATGCATGAGCGAATTCTAATGATCCCATGTTAGGAGCTTCTTGCAGGCTCGACATAGGAGTGAAGTAGGAGCTTATAGAGTTGGGGAAGTACGTACGCCACCCCACGAATGGTATTAAGGAATATAACCCGTCATCCACGCAATTGTAACAAACTATCAACCTGTAAAAGATATCTAGGGAGTAATGAAACCTAAGTAAACACAACTCTTCCCATTATTGTTCACATCACTAGTTTAATTAGCTTTATTTTCATTTCTGTTATTTTATTTTGATTGCATCTTAGTTATTGGATTAGTTGATTAGCAACTAATTCCGCCCACTCTTCCAATACCCGAGATTTTTAATTGCTTTTATAAAATATAAAAATACAAAAAGAATCATCCCTCACCTCTAGACCTAGTTTTTAGGCTTTCAAATCCTAGCGACACTATTCCGGAGTTGAACAATCAATCCCCTGGTACTTGTCACTATATTATACTATAACGATCAGGTACACTGCCTGGTGGGGGTTGTAAGCTTCTCGAGATCCCTCGAGAGGTAAAGCCTGGTGCGATTCCCACGTATCAGTTCTGTAATAATTTCAACATTTACTCCATAAAGCTCCTTCGAGAACTCCATGTAAACACGGCACAAATTATCTCTTAATCATCTTGATTGTTATTCTCTCAAAACCCTATAAATACTGAGTAACTTGAAATCTTGAGTACATGCCAAAACAAACTTTATCCCATCCACAACAACTTCCAAATGCTTTTGGAGACATTAACATTATAAAACCAAAACAAATGACCCGGATCAGATTTTGATCAACATGTATAAATTTAAAAGACTCGGATGACAAAATGATGAAATAAGTAAAAACATAATGCATAGTTTTGCAACCTTGCAAAAGGTTTTACTTCTCAAGGGATCTTGAGAAGCTTGCAATCCCCACCAGGCAGTGTACCTGACCGATGTAGTATAGTGAGTGGCAAGTACTGGGGGATTGATCATTCTATAGGGGAATAGTGTCGTTAGGATTAAAAGATACTTAAACTAGGTCTAGAGGTGAGGAATGATTCTTTTTTTATTTTTATGTTTTTAAGAAATCAAGTAAAAATCTTGGGTATTGGAAGAGTGGGCGGAATTAGTTGCTAGTCAACTAACCCAAAATTACTACAAATGCAAAATAAAATAAAATAATAGAAAAGTAAATTGGTGAACTTCTTTTAGTGGGAAAAGGGTATTTACTTAGATTTCACTACTCCCTAGTTATCTCTTAATGATTAATTGATTTGTTACAATTGTTTGGATAAAGGGTTGTGTTCCTTAATACCAGTCATAGGGCTGTATACGTCCTTCCCCACTTTATAAGCTTCTATCTCTTCCTATCCAGGCCTCGTAAACAGTTACTTATGCATTGAATACAACCAATAACATCATAGTACAGATTTGATTACATTTCTTGAGACGTTCAAGCCTATTACCATATAGGTGTATTGATACATGGGAATCGCACCAAGCTTTACCTCTCGAGGGATCTTGAGAAGCTTACAACCCCCACCAGGCAGTGTGCCAGATCGTTGTAGTATAGTATAGTGACAAGTACCGGGGGATTGATCGTTCAACCCAGGAATAGTGTCGCTAGGATTAGAAATCCTATTAAATAGGTCTAGAGGTGAGGGATGATTCTTTTTGTATTTTTATATTTTTATAAAAGCAATTAAAATCTCAGGTTTTGGAAAAGTGGGCGGAATTAGTTGCTAGCCAACTAACCCAATTTATCTAAAGATGCAATCAAAATAAAATAACAAAAATGAAATTAAACTAATTATACTATTGTGGTGTAAACAATTATGGGGAAAGTTGTGTTTACTTAGGTTTCATTACTCCCTAGATATCTTTTACAGGTTGATAGCTTGTTACAATTGCATGGATGACGGGTCATATTCCTTAATACTAGTCGTAGGGCCGTGTACAATATTCCCTAACTCTATAGGATCCTACTACACTCCTATGTCGAGCCGTTAGAAGCTCCTAACATGGGATCTTTAGAATTCTCCTACGCATTAAATACAACCAAAAATCATAGTACACATCATGTTTCTTAAGACGTTCAAGCAAGTTACCAATGAAAGTCTGCCAGTTTTCTTAAGCCTAACATCGAATACAATCATCCGTAACAACTATAAACAAACAATCAACATCTAGGTTTCACTACATCTAAGCAAACACAAAGGAAATCTAGCCTAGCATGTTAAATTGAAGACAAGCGTAAGATATATTCAAACAACACATAGACATATTGAATGAATTGAAAGAGTACTTATCTTTAATTAAACATGAAAGATTCAAAGGGTTGAAACCCTTGAAAAAACTGAAAAATTCGACCTAGGGTTTTCCCTCAAATTTGCACCCTCAAAGTTACACACTAATGAATGAAATTTGGAAAACTATATATAGATTACAATGGGTGACGGCGTCATGTGTTGGGTAGTGACGCTGTCAACTCGCCGCCATAATAGAAATCGTATTGCCTAGATCTGATTTTGACGCCGTTATGTGTAAATTTCTTCTGGGCCGTCGCTAATACTTGGACCATGACGGCCTTGGGTGACGCCGTCATGTCCTATAGTTAAAAATCCTCTAGATCGTCATGTGTATTTTCCACGTCCACCTCTTTTGTAACTTTTGACGCCGTCATTAAGGAAGTTGTGACGCCGTCAGGTACTGTTCCCAGCAAGGAAAATTAAGACTTTGCCATTTTCTTCACTTTTATGCTCCAAAAATGTCAAAAATGCTTCCTTTTCCAGATTTCTCTCCAAAAGTACCTAAAATGACAAAAGGAACGATTTAGGGCAATATTTGATCAAATAATAACGAATCCGGGCTAAAATGACCCCTTAAAAAAGGTTCATTTTTCGCCTCATCAAATACCCTTACACTTGAGATTTTCTTGTCCTCAAGAAAATGCGCTTTTATTCTAATCAAAATACAAGTTAGGGGTCATTTAAGACTAATATAAAAGTAATTACAACAAATAATCATTCCACTAAAAACCAAAGACAAGCACGGAGGTCATACACTAGCACCTCACAAATAGTGTTTAGATACTCACATCTCTCGGGTGTAATAAAGTATACATCACAATATGGAAATGGAAAACATCTCCCACTACCTGTCATAGCAAAATAGATTACCATAGGCTAGGGAAAGGATCAAACCTCCACTACTTGGTGTAAGCACCTAGGATAAACTATCAAAGAGGTCTTTCAAAGGGTTATAACGTTAGGTGTAGGGATATGGAATACACGGTTTTGTTTGATATAGGCAATATTTACTGGTGGCGAGTTAATCATCTTGTTTAATTACATGTACAATATGGCGTTGCTAAGCCAAGACTAGACTCAACTTAAGTTAATGAATCAAAAATAACAAAAAAAACATAAAATAAACATAGAATGAAATGGGATGGTAGTCCGTATGTTTTTTTCTTTTTCTTTTTCTATTTTTTTTCTTTTTCTTAATTTTTTATTTATTTATTTATTTATTTATTTTTTTTTTTATTTTTTTTTTTTTTTTTTGCATACATTCTTACCTTACCATCCAAAATAATACATCATAGGGAATGAACATTCCCTTTACACTTGAATTTTTACATACTTTACAATAAACTAATCTAATGACTCGAATTAACATAAGCAAAACACTTGGAGTACCTTTAAGATTAACACACATATGGGGGTAATAATATGATGTTCTTCCCCATTACTCCATAACACAAGTACTTTACCCATGAGTCCCAATCGTCCCAAAACAATATGTACAAGGATATGACTCGACTTAGCAACCATGTAATCAATTAGATAATTAACTAAGGGTTTAAACATGTAACAATAATGCACTAAAGATGAGTGCATACACGGATGGCTAAGGCGATTTGGGTGTACATTTAAGTGGGTTGTAACAAATTCTTCCTTTAAGTAAGATGCTTAAAGTTAGAAACGAAAAGATAGGCTCGGAGGGGTGTACTAGGGGTTTTGTGTACTAAAAATGAGTACAACGCTAAGGTGTGGGAAAAAATTAATTGACTTTACTAGCCAAGTAATATGACTTAAATGGTCAAGTAATTATGATACGGGTTCAACACAAGGGTGATCCTAATGGCTCTTATCATTTAGTAAATCCTACTACACGAATGTAGTCTCACTAGCGGTCTCGGGATGCATCACTAACGCAAGTTTTTGAATCTAAATACTACCGGTACACTCATAAGCACTAATAATGAATGTTTTTCCTATCAAATCTAAAGGCGAACCTCACATATTTGGGTGGAAAATTTTTCTGAATGATACGGTTTTGTGTTAGTCATACAACTCTTATCTATGAGACGCTTGCTAAGGCTAAAGATTCACTTCTAAATGTTGTAAAAAATTTTAAATTTTGCGCTAAAATTACACTAACAAGTATTTCTTTTAGTTTTATTACACACCTACCATCGAACAAAGAAACTCAAGTGCAATTGTATCCTATAAGGTATCATCATTTACCCTCCACTTACACTTAGGATGAACATTGTCCCCAATGTTCAATTAAAGGTTGTAGAAGTAAAACAGGTAAAAGAATGAAAATAGATACTCCCCTGATTCGTTCGGTGTGGATAGTGTGTTAGCAAGGTTAGATCTTCCACCAAGAAAATGAACATTCAAAGCTTCCCTTCCAGAAAAATAAATCATCTTCTTGTAATATATAACCTGTTAAACCTGAGAAAACAAACAAGGCAACCTAGCGTAAAATCGGCGGCAATATATATATATATATATACTAATAAGTCCTAGAAAACTATGTAAGATATAATGCTTGTGGAATGAATGTTTGCAGATTTCCTGGAGTTTATAAAACTAAAGAATTAACAAAAACTTGAAGACTCCGTTAGAAAAACAAAACTCGTAAAATTTCCAGAATTTTACACATGACGCCGTCAGGAGTTAACTCCTGACGCCGCTAGAAGTGACCTGCAGAAATCTTTTCGTTTAGTTTCCGGAAAATTTCTGGAAAAACTTATGTCCTACTTCCTGGAAAATCCTGCAAAACATCATTATGACTCGATACAAGCATTTACTCTAACAAATACTAATATACATGTTCATTTAATATTGTGGCGAATCAAGATCAATTTCGTTCTTAAAAACAAATTTTGGGTTTCCCATTACACTTAGCTTTTTGAAAAATACCTTTATCTGAAGTTAAGACGAAGTTAAATGATGCGTGGGAATTGCACCAGACTTTACCTCTCGAGGGATCTCAAGAAGCTTACAACCCCCACCAGGCAGTGTACCTGATCGTTTTAGTATAGTATAGTGACAAGTACCGGGGGATTGATCGTTCAACTCAGGAATAGTGTCGCTAGGATTAGAAAGCCTAAAAATTAAGTCTAGAGGTGAGGGATGATTCTTTTTGTATTTTTGTATTTTATAAAAGCAAATAAAAATATTGGGTATTGGAAGAGTTAGCGGAATTAGTTGCTAGTCAACTAACCCAATAACTAAAGATGCACTCAAAATAAAATAACAAATGTAAATAAATCTAATTACTAATGTGGTGTGAACAATAAATGGGAAAATTGTGTTTACTTAGATTTCATTACTCCCTAGATATCTTTTACAGGTTGATAGCTTGTTACAGTTGCGTGGATGACGAGTTATATTCCTAAATACCAATCGTGGGGTGGCGTACGTACTTCCGCAACTCTATAAGCTCCTACTTCACTCCTATGTCGAGCCTGCAAGAAGCTCCTAACATGGGATCATTATAATTCGCTCATGCATTAAATACAACCATAAAAACCTAGTACGCATTGGTTCATGTTTCTTAAGACGTTCAAGCAAGTTACACTATGGAAGTCTGCCAGTTTTCTTAAGCCTAACATCGAAATCATTCATCCGTAACAATTATAAACAAGCAATCAACCCATAATCAACATCTAGGTTTCACAACATCTAAGCAAACACACAAGAGATCTAGCCTAGCATGTTAAAATCAAGACAAGCGTAAGATATATTCAAACAACACATAGACACGTTGAATGAATTGAAGGGATACTTATCTTAATTGAACATGAAAGGTTTCAAAGGGTAAAAAACCTTGAAAATACTGATAAAATCGTGCTAGGGTTTCTCCAAGTTATCCCCTAATTGTCCTCTTTTAATGAATGAAAATTACAAAACTATATATAGATTTTCCAACGTGACGGCGTCAAGAAGAGAAATCTGACGCCGTCAACTCGCCGCCCATAATAATATAGGATTGCCTAGATCCAAATCTGACGCCGTCAAGAGCAAATTATCTCTTGGCTGTCACGTGTAATGGGACCATGACAGCCTATGGTGACGCCGTCATGCCCCTTAGTGTAAAACTCTATGGACTATCACGGACTCTATCCACTTCACCTCTTGTAATACTCTTGACGCCGTCATGTAGAGCTTGTTGACGCCGTCAGGTACTGTTCCCAACAAGGAAAATTAAGACTTTGCCGTTTTCTTAACTTTTATGCTCTAAAAATGTCCAAAATGCTTCCTTTTCCAGAATTCACTCCAAACGTACCTAAAATCACAAAAGGAACGATTTAGGGCATTATTTGATCAAGTAAATTCAATTCCGGGCTTAAATGACCCCCTAAAAATGGATCATTTTTCGCCTCATCATATACCCTTACACTTGAGATTTGCTTGTCCTCAAGTAAATGCGCTTTTATTCTAATCAAAATACAAGTTAGGGGTAATTTGACACTAATATAAAAGTAATTACAACAAATAATCATTCCACTAAAGACCAAAGACAAGCACGGAGGTCATATACTAGCACCTCACAAATAGTGTTTAGATACTCACATCTCTCGGGTGTAATAAAGTATATATCACAATATGGAAATGGAAAACATCTCTCACTACCTGTCATAGCAAAATAGATTACCATAGGCTTGGGAAAGGATCAAACCTCCACCACATGGCGTAAGCACCTAGGATAAACTATCAAAGAGGTCTTTTAAAGGGTTATAACGTTAGGTGTAGGGATATGGAAAACATGGTTTTGTTGGATAAAGGCAATCTTTACTGGTAGCGAGTTAATAATCTTGGTTAATTACATGTACAATATGGCGTTGTTAAGCCAAGACTAGACTCGACTTAAGCTAATAAATGAAAAATAACAAAAAGATTAAATAAACATAGAATGAAACGGGATGGTAGTTCGTATGTTTTTCTCTTTTCTTTTTCTATTTTTTTCTTTTTCTTAATTTTTTTTCGATTTTTTTTCGCATACACTCTTACCCTACCATCCAAAATAATACATCATAGGGAATGAACATTCCCCTTACACTTGAATTTTTACATACTTTACAATAAACTAATCTAATGACTCGAATTAAGATAATCAAAACACTTGGAGTACTTTTAAGATTAACGCACATATAGGGGTAATAATATGATGTTCTTCCCCATTACTCCATAACACAAGTACTTTACCCATGAGTCCCAATCGTCCCAAAACAATATGTACAAGGATATGACTCGACTTAGCAACCATGTAATCTATTAGATAATTAACTAAGGGTTTAAACATGTAACAATAATGCACTAAAGATGAGTGCATACACGGAAGGCTAAGGCGATTTGGGTGTACATTTAAGTGGGTTGTAACAAATTCTTCCTTTAAGTAAGATGCTTAAAGTTAGAAACGAAAAGATAGGCTCGGAGGAGTGTACTAGGGGTTTCGTGTACTAAAAATGAGTACAACGCTAAGGGTGTGGGAAAAAATTAGTTGACTTTACTAGCCAAATAATATGACTTAAATGGTCAAGTAATTACGATATGGGTTTAAACACAAGGGTGATCCTAATGCCTGTTTTCATGTAATAAATCCTAGTACACGAATGTAGTCTCACTAGCGGTCTCGGGATGCATCACTAACGCAAGTTCTGGAATCTAAATGCTACCGGTACACTCATAAGCACTAATAGTAAATTCTTTTCCAATCAAATCTAAAGGCAAACCTCACATATTTGGATGGAAAATTGTTGGGTTTTGACCAAGTGACACTGCTGCTATGTAACTCTGCTGCTGAGTAATACTGCTGTTACAATGAAACTGCTGCTGGTATTAATGACTCTGCTGCTGAAGACAATCTGCTGCTTGGTGAAACTACTGCTGAAGGGATTAACATTGTATACGATGGGATAATTATGGAATAGATTCTTTGTATAGTTTATCTATTTAGATTATTCTTATCTTGTAGAGAAAGGTATTGTAAACCTAGTAGGACTCCTTGGCCTATAAAAGGAGGATCCTAGGGTTAGATTATGTACGTATTATTATTCACTTCAAGGTTGTAAAACCCTAGCATTGTTGAGTGCTCGTATTAATAATATTGAAGTGTTGAAAGAGAATTCTTAATCTTCTTAAGTTAAGCTTTTATATTCCGCATTTAAGCTTAAGTATTTGTTTAAGTTAACTTCTATATAAGATCGTATTAGCTCAACTGGGATCAACAAGTGGTATCAGAGCTTGTGATCTAGAAGTTATAATCAAGAAGATTTTGTTTCTTTAAAGTTTGCTGTTCCAAATCGTTTGCTTAAGATGGGTGATGAAACTCACATGGTGACTGCTTCAAGGGTACCTATGCTCAATCCTTCTGAGTATGAGCTATGGAAGAGGAGGATCAGACAATACATTCGCATGATCGACTTCAACATGTGGAATGTGATTGTTAATGGTGATTCTGAACCAGAAAAGAGTGCTGATGGAAAGGAGATACCAATCAAGTCTGCTGAAGCTAATGCAACTAGGAAGCTGGAAATCAAGGCTCATAGTATTCTCTTAATGGGAATACCTAATGAATTTCAAATGGACTTTGATGATTGTGAAACAGGAAAAGCATTGATGGATGCTGTGGAATTCAGGTTTGGAGGGAATGATGCTACTAAGAAGTCCAGAAAGAATATGTTGAAGCATCAGTTTTAAAACTTTACTTCTGAACCTGGAGAAAAGATAATTGGCACATACAACAGGCTAAATCAACTAGTTAGTCATCTAAAGCTTGTTGGGTATGTTGTTCCACAGGAAGATGTGAATCTCAAGTTTCTAAGAAGTCTTGCACCTGAATGGAGCATGCATACAGTGGTGTGGAGAAATAAGCCTGACTTTGAGACAATGAAGTTGGAGAGCCTCTACAACAATTTAAGGGTGTATGAATCTGAATTGGCTACTTCTTCTACTTCATCTTCTAGTACACAAAATCTTGCTTTTGTGTCTTCAAAATCCAAAGAGACACAAGATACTCACTCTACTGCTTATGGAGTATCTACTGCTGATGCATCTGGATCTGCTGCTAGTTCAAATGACAAGATTTCTACCAGTGATGTTGCTTTATGTGCATTCTTGGCTGAGCTTACTACTACCATAAGATCACATGTCATAAATCAAGATTTGGATCATATTGATCCAGATGATCTTGAAGAAATTGATCTCAAATGGCAAATGGCAATGTTGACTTTAAGGGCAAGAAAGTTCTGGAAAAAGACTGGAAGAGAAGTTAAATACAAGGCTAAGGAAAGTCCAGGGTTTGACAAGTCTAAGATTGAATGCTACAATTGCAACAGAAAGGGACACTTTGCTAGAGAGTGTAGATCTCCAAAGAAGAATGCTGAAGTTCCAAAGAAGACTGAAGAATCAAAGTCTGCAATGGTAGCATGTGATGGGCTGGGAGAATATGACTGGAGTGATATGGCTGAAGAAGAACCAAATTTCTCTTTGGTTGCTGCTGTTCAACCCAAAGTGCATAACTTTGCACTTATGGCATATGGTTCATCATCAGGATCTGACTCTGAGGTATCTAATGACTCTGAATCATCTGGTTGTTGTTTTAAATCTTGTTCTGACACTATTGAAGTTCTTAAGGCTAGGAATGAGAGTTTAAATAGAGAAGTTGAACACCTAAAACTTGATAACTTAGGTTACAAAGTAGGTATTCAAAATGTTGAGAGGAGGTTAGAATATCTCAAAGAGTGTGAAAAAGAATATGTAGATCAACTTAATCTAAGAGATATAGAAATTTTTAAGAAAAACAGTGAAGTAGAAGTTCTTAAAAATAAGTTGGTAGAAGCAGAAAAAGAAAAAGAGGAAGCTCTTGCTGTAAAAGAAAAACATGTAGTAAGAGTACAAAAACAACAATTTGCTTCTGATATGGTTAATAAGTCTATAGAGAGCACCTTGATGAGAAAAGGCAGTGGAATTGGATATAATGAAGTGGCTCCTCCAGCCAAAAGTGCTTTTGCTCCACCAGGAAAAGAACTATCCTTCATTAGTGAGCTAAATATTGAAAAACCTGTAGGTGAATGTAGCACAAGTAAAATTGAAACACCTAAGGTTGAGGATAGAAAATTTCCTGAAGCTCCAATTATTGAGGAATGGTATAGTGATAGTGATAGTGAAGAGGAACAGGTTAAACCAAAACAAAGTTTTAAAAAGGAAGAAATTCCTACTCAGGTTAAGCCTAAGGTTGAACAGGTAAAGTTTGTTAAACCTGTGTTAGGAAATAACTTCTCTAGAAAACTGGTAGAGTACAATGAGGTACCTAGAGAACAGATGAAAAGGTTCAATAATAAGCCTAGGGGTAACCAAAGAAACTTTAATAACCTAGTTTCAAAAAGATTAGGTGATCAGTTTCAATTACAAAAGAAGGCTTGTTATAAGTGTGGTAGCTTTGACCACTTGATTGTTAGATGTCCTGAACACCAAAAGCCTGTTTGGAATCAATACACTAGGGTGAATCACAAATATGTAACTAAACAAACTCACCCACATCCTAATAGAAACATGGTTCCAAGAGCTGTTTTGTTGAGATCTGGTGCTACTAGATCTATTTATGCTGCTAAATCAAATGGTGTTTTCAAATCAACAACTAGTTCTTCAAATGGCTCTACTGCTAGTAAGCAATCTGCTGCTAGTTCAAAATTTTCTACTTCTAAGCCAAAACATCTTCCAAATACAGTTGTTGGTAATCACTATTATGCTGTTAAGGCCTCAGCTTGCTGGACTTGGAAACCAAAAACAAATGTTTCAAACTCTGTTTCCAAGAATAGTAGTGCATCAAGTGATTTGAAGAAATTTGATTATACTGATGCACAGGGCAGATCGAAGTCAGTAATGGCTTGGGTCATCAAGAGAAACTGATTTCTCTATTTTTCATGTGCAGGTCAATCTACTGGATGAGCTTAAGGATATGGTTATTGTTGACAGTGGATGCTCTGGACACATGACTGGGGATGAATCTCAACTTGAAGATCTTGAGGTTTTTGATGGTGGTTATGTAGCTTTTGGGAATGATCCAAAAGGTGGAAAGATTGTTGGTATTGGAACTCTAAGGACTGGTAATTTGGACTTTGAGAGGGTGTTTCTTATGAAAGGACTTAAGTTTAACCTTTTTAGTGTCTCACATATGTGTGACAAAAAGAATTTTGTTCTTTTTACAGACACTGAGTGTATGATTCTTTCTCCTGATTTTCAATTACCAGATGACAAATCTGTGTTACTGAAGGTCCCTAGAAAGGAAAATATATACAGTGACCATATTAAGAATATTATTCCTAAGAGGGCTTTGACTTGTCTAATTGCAAAGGCAACTATTGATGAGTCCAAATTATGGCATAGAAGACTGGGACATCTGAACTACAAGACTATGAACAAATTGGTGAAAGGCAATCTTGTGAGAGGCATGCCTACAAAGACTTTTGAGAACAGTGAAACTTGTGTTGCATGTCAAAAGGGTAAACAACACAGAGTTTCTTTCAAGTCCAAGACAGTAAACACAAATACTGAGCCATTACACTTGCTACACATGGATCTATTTGGGCCTGTATTTGTAAAAAGTTTGAATAAGAAGTCATATTGTCTTGTTGTCACTGATGACTTTAGCAGGTTTACTTGGGTGTTCTTTCTAGCCACCAAAGATGAAACTCCAGGAATACTCAAAGCTTTCATAACAAGAGTTGAAAACCTGCACAATCACAAGGTGAAGATCATCAGATGTGACAATGGTACTGAGTTCAAGAATAGTGAGATGAATCAATTCTGTGTGGGAAAAGGAATACTTAGACAGTACAGTGTAGAAAGAACTCCACAACAGAATGGTGTAGCTGAAAGAAGAAACAGGACACTTATTGAGGCTGCAAGAACTATGTTATCTGATTCAAAACTACCTGTACCTTTTTGGGCTGAAGCTGTGAACACTGCATGCTTTGT
Source organism: Artemisia argyi (assembly GCA_030686995.1). Lineage (NCBI taxonomy): Eukaryota > Viridiplantae > Streptophyta > Magnoliopsida > Asterales > Asteraceae > Artemisia > Artemisia argyi. The sequence goes on along the minus strand of CM060706.1, from coordinate 154,075,358 downwards.
GCAGAACAGAAGTAAGGTAGTCAAGCCTCATAACAAGACTCCATATGAGCTATTTCATGGAAAGAAGCCAATGATTAATTTTCTCAAACCATTTGGATGTCCTGTTACCATTTTAAATACAAAGGATCAGCTAGGCAAGTTTGATGAAAAAGCTGATGAAGGTAATTTGGTTGGTTACTCTGTAAATAGTAAAGCCTTCAGGGTTTATAATAAGAGAACCAAACATGTAGAGGAGAATCTGCATATCAAGTTTAGTGAGAACACATTTAATTCTGCAGGGAAAGGACCAGAATGGCTATTTGATGTTGATATTCTTGCCAAAACAATGAATTATGTTCCTGTAATTGCCAATGTTGATAAACCACAGGAAGAGTTTGTTGTGATTGAGAAATTGAAGATTGGTCCAACTCTTTTACCCTTTCAGAAAGAACAAAGCCCTTCAGATGATGTTGTTTCTCAAGAAAAACCTATGGAAACTGAAGAAGGTATTGAAATACCTGTTGCAGCAGAAAAAGAAGTAAATGAAGCTCTCAAAGTAGTTGGTGATATTTCTCAAATAAGATCAGAAGACTCTACTGCTGACTCAGAAGACTCTACTGCTAAGCCAAAAGATGCAACTACTGCTCCAACACACACTGCTGCAAAGCCTACTAACTCTACTGCTACTTTCTTGTCTCCTAATTTGGACACTCAGGGTAGATCTATTGATGATACTATCTATCCTGATGATCCAAATATGCCTGATCTGAAAAATATCTATTATGACACAGACAATGATGCTCTTGATGGTCAGTTATTTGGAGCTGCTGCTGATTATACTAACTTGGAACTCCATATTCCTGTTAGTCCTACAACCACCACAAGAATACACAAGGATCATCCCAAAGATCAAATCTTAAGTGATCCACAATCATCCATTCAAACTAGGCAGATGACTAAAGCCTTGAAAGATCTTCAACATCAAAGTTTCTTTGCCAGATCTCTGCATCAAAGAAATAGTCATAAAGATCTTCAAAATTGCCTGTTTGCATGTTTTCTCTCTCAAATTGAACCCAAAAACACTTACAAAGCCTTACAAGAAGCAAGTTGGGTAGAAGCAATGCAAGATGAGCTTTTACAATTCAAGCTGCAAGAAGTGTGGACTTTGGTTGAACTGCCAAATGGTAAAAGAGTGATTGGCACAAAATGGGTTTTCAGATGCAAAAGAGATGAGAGAGGAATTGTCATAAGAAATAAGGCAAGGTTAGTAGCACAGGGATACACACAACAAGAAGGGCTTGATTATGATGAAGTATTTGCACCAGTGGCAAGAATAGAGGCTATTAGAATATTCTTGGCTTATGCTTCATACAAAGACTTTGTAGTGTATCAAATGGATGTGAAAAGTGCTTTTCTGTATGGGACCATTACTGAGGAAGTTTATGTGTCTCAACCACCAGGATTTGAAGACCCTGATCATCCTGACAAAGTCTACAAGGTTAATAAAGCAATGTATGGTCTACATCAAGCTCCTAGAGCTTGGTATGACACCTTGTCAACCTACTTGCTAGAGTCTGGGTTCAGCAGGGGTAAGATTGATAAAACCTTGTTTCTCAAAAGACAAAAAGCTGATATTTTGCTGGTTCAAATTTATGTTGATGACATCATCTTTGGGTCTACAAACAAAGCTATGTGTGTTAGTTTTGAGAAGCTTATGAAGGACAAGTTTGCTATGAGTTCAATGGGAGAACTCACCTTCTTCTTAGGTCTGCAAGTTACACAGAAAGAGAATGGCATCTTTATCAGTCAGGATAAGTATGTCAATGATATTTTGAAGAAGTTTGGCTTTGAAGATGCTAAGCCTGCCAAGACTACCATGGAAAAAGATAAGCCATTGCTGAAGGATGAACATGGAAATTAAGTGGATATACACTTGTACAGGTCTATGATTGGATCATTGATGTATCTTACAGCATCAAGGCCTGATATTATGTTTGCAGTGTGTTCTTGTGCAAGATTTCAAGTGTGTCCCAAGGAATCACATCTCAATGCAGTGAAAAGAATTTTTAGATATCTGAGGTATCAACCAAAATTGGGCCTTTGGTATCCTAAGGATTCACCATTTGATTTGGTATCCTACTCAGATAGTGATTATACTGGAGCTTCTTTGGATAGAAAGTCTACAACAGGGGGTTGTCAGTTCCTTGGAAGCAGGTTGGTGTCATGGCAATGCAAGAAGCAAACAGTGGTGGCTAATTTAACTACAGAAGCTGAGTATGTGGCTGCTTCAAGTTGCTGTGGACAGGTCTTATGGATGCAGAATCAATTATTGGATTATGGGTACAATTTCATGAATACTAAAATCCATATTGATAACAACAGCACACTTTGCATAATTAAAAATCCAGTGTTTCATTCTAAAACAAAACATATTGAGATAAGGCATCACTTTATAAGGGATTGCTATGAAAAGAAGTTAATTCAAATTGTTAAAATTCATACTGATAACAATGTTGCTGATCTTCTCACTAAACAGTTTGATGTGGGGAGGTTTCAATTTTTAATTGCAAACATTGGTATGATTAATCTTTGAAAAAACTTATCTCTTTATTTTTGTTAAAGTTTGTAATGCATGTGCTGCTTGTTATTCTGCTGCTTGTTAATGTGTATATGCTTGAGATATAATGTACTATGATGCTCATTGACTTTCTAACTCTACTGCTAGTACATATGTTGGTTGTTTGCTTTGTGGTGTTTGGTCTAACATTTTGCAGGCATATGAATGGTGATTGCAAGAATTAAAACAAGAAAGTTCATTCATTCATTCCAGAAAAGTACAAAGATTCAACATCAAAAGACAAAATACAAAAGCTGATATCATAACCTAACACCTAAACCTACATCTTCCTAGGGCATGGAAGCCCAAGCACAACCTCTCTATCCTTTGGGAGAGGAGGGTTTTGTCTTGATGGTCCAAGAGAAAGACCAGGTGATGGTTGTGGCCTCGACCTTGATGATTGTGGCCTTGGCCTTGAAGATTGTGGCCTCTCAGGAGTGGCAGGTGGATTGGTTGGTGGTTCTTCCTCATCTTCATCTGATGATGTGTAGATGAAAGGGGATACAAGCTCTTTTGGGGATGATTGCCTAACAGGGATCCAAGCTGTATCTTCTGAAGACTCTGATGATGATGGAGATTGTGGGGTCATCACAGCTTTACCCCTGGATGTGCTAGGGGTTTGATTCAAATTGAGGAGATCTTTGAACACCGGAAGATCATGTTTTCTCTTCTTTGCTTGCTCTTTGGTTCTACAACCACCATGAGGAGGACGGAATGGCGGTACATAGGTTTCAAATGGGCTCTCATCTTCGGATGATGAATCGGATGAGATATTGATAATTTCGGGTGTTGATTTCATTGTTTGGTGAATTGATTGTAAAGATGGATAGTATTGATTGTGATTGTGGCGTTTTTGAAAGAGATTAGGGTTTGATTGCATAATTTGGGGAAAAGATCTCGCCGGTTTTATAGGGATTACAGAGTGATATGTGCATTAATTGTTATGTATAGTTGACCAAGGTCTATAGTCAACTCTGCTGCTGGCTCCAGTTCACTCTGCTGCTAGTTCTATCACTCTGCTGCTAGTTGTGAATGATACGGTTCTGCTGCTATGGTTGTAAGTAAGAGGGTGTTATGTGTAACTTTCATCCATCCGTTTAAAACCTAATTGATTTTCATAATTGGTTTTTATATGTTCTCAATTGAAGTTATCACAAACCCTTACACCTAATCATTCCAATAATCACAAATCCCCAAATTCTCTAAAACCTAATTCATGGAGCTTACACGTACCTGGGTTGAGCAACACAACAGTGTGGTTGTTTTGAATGAAGAATTAGTTCCTGAAGGTTTCACAGACATGGTAAAATTTTTGAATGCTACTTCTCTTAGGTATGCACTCACTGTGAACCCTACTATATATGTTTCCTACATTAAACAGTTTTGGTTTACTGCCAAAATCAAAACTATGAATGGGGAAAAACATGTCAGTGCTTTTGTAGATGGGCAAAAGGTTCGTGTAACTGAATCATCAATAAGGGAATTTCTTCTCTTAGATGATGAGACAGAGACCACGTGTCTTGCAAATGATGCTATTTTTGCTGGTTTAAAAGAATTGGGATATGAGGGGAAACATAACAATTTAAAATTTCAAAAAGCTCTTCTCTGTCCTCAATACAAGTTTTTGGTACATCTATTCCTTCATTGTTTGAGTCCTAAAACATCTGGGTGGCATGAGTTCAGTACTACCATTGCTTCTGCAATGATATGTCTGTGCAAAGGTCAACCATTTAATTTTTCAAAAATGATATTGGCTGGGTTGTTTAAAGGTGTTGAAGATGGTTCTTATTTGCTATATCCAAGATTTCTTCAAATCTTTATTGAAAAACAAATTTCCAAAACAAGAACCCATGTTTCTGAATATGATGCTCCAAAATTGGCTTCAAGGACTTTTACCTTTTTGATTAAGCATGGCAAAGGTTTTTCTGGTGCACATACAAATCTTACATCTTTCATGGAACAAATTGTGCACAACAACCAGGGTGAAGGATCAGGAAATCCAACTGATTCCCATCACACACCCAATGTTACTACATCTGATACACAACCTACAAAACAATATACACGTAGGAAAACCAAAAAGAACACTAATCTACCTCAGGATAGTGTTAGTATGGCTGTACCAGATGAGGCTGTCCTAGGTGATGGAGAGGACATGTTGGCAAGGGCTGTCACTACTGCTTCTAGCTTAGTAGCAGAGCAGGATAGTGATAACATCAATAAGACCCAAACCAAGGCAACATCTAGAGAAAAGGATTCTTATGAATCTGCTTCTCAGGATGGTAACCCTAGCCAAATGGAAAACATAGGGGGCTCAGATGATCAAACTAGGTTTGATACTGAGTTTTTGTCCCCAGATTCACCTCTCGGACCAGGTAACACAGGTCGAAGTGATGAGGACAGGCCAGTGACTCATGAATTGACGGATCCACTTGTACATGATGACAATGTCAGTGATTCACCTCTCGGACCAGGTAATACAGGTCGAAGTGATGAGACTACAATGCAACTTATACAAGAATTGACGGCTACTTGTACCGCTTTGGGGTTGAAATGTGAGTCTTTGGAAGATAAGGTTCTTAATCTATCTGATGTTGTTGCTGGTCAAGCCAAGGTCATCATCAAAATGCGAAATCAGATTAAGAGCTTCAAGAAATCAAGATCTTCAACCTCCTTGAAAAGATTGAAGAAAGTGGGGACAAATCAGGTTGTAAGTTCTTCTGAACCATCTACTCATTTGGAAGAGGATGCTTCCAAACAGGGGAGGAAAGAGATTGTCATGGATTCAGGGGAGGTAAATCTTGAAAAAGTTGATAATGTTCAAGATATGGATGCTGGAATAGTTTCAGGGGAGGTTCCAGTGATTGATGAAGACTTTGTGGTTGCTGATAAGTCTGGGAATGAAGTTGTTATGGAAAAGGTGGTTGCTGTACAAGAAAAGGTGGTAGATACTCTTAAAACTTTGGAGTCTGAGCAACTAGTGAAGGCAACAGGGTTGATGGGTAATGTGTTAAAGACTTTGGAAGATTCAGTGGAAAATGCTGCTATTGCTGACTCTACTGCTATTCATAATTCTGCTGCTAAGACTTTTGATGGTTCTGCTGCTAGTGGAATAGTGAATACTGCTGAAGTACAAGACTCTGCTGCTGGATCTATGGATAATGCTGCTGCAGAGGCAATGGTTTTGCTAAGTAAGAAGACTACTGCTGACTCACATACACCTCAGTTACCAACTCAATCATCATCACAACCTATCACAACAACTAACATAACTTCAGCAACAAGAAAACCTCAAAAAGGAATAACAATAAGAGAACCTGCTGCTACTCAAAAGAAGACAATCACATCATCTTCTACAGATAAGGGTAAAGGCAAGCAAGTTGATGTTCAGAGGTGGATGTATAAAGGGATTGATTTTACTGATGTACCTTTTAATTCTTGGCCTAAGCCATTGCAAGTTGAACATGATGAAGCTGCTGCTATTAAAGCACAAGAGGTGTTTAATTTGGAAGATCAGCAGCTGGCTGAGAAAGAGGCTGAAGGTTTAAGGATGTATGATGAATGGGATGATGAAAAGATCAGAATTGCTGCTGATATTGAATTAAATAAACTGATCAAGATTGAAGAAAATGAAGTTCCAAATTTTAATGTGCAATCTTGGTATAGTAACTTTGCTTCTAATAAGAGAAAAGAGAATGCTGCTGCTAGAAGAAAAGTTAAAGTATTCAAAGGTCCAACAGTTAAACAGCAAAGGAAAGAATATGAAAGGTATCTAAAGAATATGGGCTGATGGACATTGGTGCAGTTGAAAGCTTATTCTGACAAAGAAGTTTTTGATATGTATCAACAAACAAAGAAGAGAACAGATACTTTTTATACTATGGGATGTGCTGAGGACTTGGAACAAATTGCTCAGATGAACAAGAAGTTGGTGCCTGAAAAGATAGTTGAAGCAGAGCAAATACAAGAAGCTAATGTTGTTGAAAAGCTTGAAAGTGATGTAGCAAAGATTACTTCTTCTGTGCAGGGTGATAAAAGAAAAGGTGTTATTCATAAGTCAGTTGCAAAGAAGAAGAGAAAGATTGGAGAAGGAAGTAGTTCTATGCCTGAAGGAGATGAGTTTAAATATGGTCTTGATCATATTCCTTCTGAGCATCAAAAAGAACAATTGAAGGGTTACACTGTGGTTGGCAAGATGGAAGATCCTGAAGTGGTTGATGCTAAACCATTAGGAATCAAGTATCCTATTATCAAAGTAACTACAGGGTATGATACTAATATTGGAGCATTTCATGATGTCCAGAGATCTGATGGTAAGACTCATAGATTTCTTAGATTTCAACAGATGTTACACTACTTTGATAGAGAGGATGTTGAAGACTTGTGGAAGTTATACAAGGCAAAGTTTGGGGCTAAGAAATTTGATGGTAAAAAGTATGAGGTAGATCAAATTGATCATATCTTAACTTCTTCTGATAATGTTATGTGGAGAGCTCTTAAACTTATGTTTGAACCTTCAATGGATGATTCTGAATGGACAGAGATAGTAGAATACAAAGTAAGAAAATGGAGACTCTTTCAAGATTCTGGAGTTCATGTACTAGAACTTGGACCAACTACTTTGTATATGCTAGCTGAAGTAGATTATCCAGTGGTAAGATACTGGAATATTGTCAATCAGATGGTTAATGGTGATAAAACACTTAAGCTGCAGAAAGATTATGATTCTGATGATCAAGCATTCAATTTGCTGTCAAAGTATAAGAAGATATTTGATCAACTGAATTTTCAAGAGTTGAAGTGTTTGGAAGCATCCTCCAAGTGATGAATTGAGCTTTAAAGAAACTTAAATATTTAGAAATAAATATTAAGTTTAGGGGAGGATTGTTGGGTTTTGACCAAGTGACACTGCTGCTATGTAACTCTGCTGCTGAGTAATACTGCTGTTACAATGAAACTGCTGCTGGTATTAATGACTCTGCTGCTGAAGACAATCTGCTGCTTGGTGAAACTACTGCTGAAGGGATTAACATTGTATACGATGGGATAATTATGGAATAGATTCTTTGTATAGTTTATCTATTTAGATTATTCTTATCTTGTAGAGAAAGGTATTGTAAACCTAGTAGGACTCCTTGGCCTATAAAAGGAGGATCCTAGGGTTAGATTATGTACGTATTATTATTCACTTCAAGGTTGTAAAACCCTAGCATTGTTGAGTGCTCGTATTAATAATATTGAAGTGTTGAAAGAGAATTCTTAATCTTCTTAAGTTAAGCTTTTATATTCCGCATTTAAGCTTAAGTATTTGTTTAAGTTAACTTCTATATAAGATCGTATTAGCTCAACTGGGATCAACAAAAATTTTTCTGAATAGTACGATTTTGTGCTAGTCATACAATCTCCTATCCATGAGACGCTTGCTAAGGCTAAAGTTTCACTCCTAAATGTTGTAAAAAAATTTAAATTTGGTGCTAAAATTACACTAACAAGTATTTCTCATAGTTTTATTACACACCTACCATCAAACAAACAAACTCAAGTGAAAGTGTATCCTATAAGGTATCATCATTTACCCTCCCCTTACACTTAGGATGAACATTGTCCCCAATGTTCAATTAAAGAATGTAAAAGTAAAATAGGTAAAAGAATGAAATCAAATACTCCCCTGATTCGTTCGGTGTGGATAGTGTGTCAAAAAGGTTAGATCTTCTTCCATGAAAATGAACGATCAAAGCTTCCCTTCCAGAATATAGATCATCTTCTTGTCATACATAACCTGTTAAACCTGAGAAAACAAACAAGGCAACCTCGCGTAAAATCGGCGGCAATCTATATATACTAATAAATCCTAGAAAACAATCTAAGATATAATGCTTGTGGAATGAATGTTTGCAGATTTCCTGGAGTTTATAAAACTAAAGATTTAACAAAAACTTTAAGACCCTGTTAGAAAAACAAAACTAGCAAAATTTCCAGAATTTTACACATGACGCCGTCAGGAATTACTTCCTGACGCCGTCAGAAGTGATCTGCAGAAATCTTTATGTTAAGTTTCCGGAAAATTTCTGGGAAAACTTATGTCCTACTTCCTGGAAAATCCTGCAAAACATCATTATGACTCGATACAAGCATTTGACTCAAACTATTACTAATATACATGTTCATTTAATATTGATGTGGATCATGCTCAATTTTGTTTCTTAAAAACATATTTGGGGTTTCCCCTTACACTTATCTTTTGCGAAATACCTTTGGATGAAGTTAAGACTAAGTCAAACGACAAAGTAAAGTATTTTCACCATTTTATTTTTGAAACATGATCTACCAACAATAAAAATAAAGCATGCATACGGAAACAAATAACAATTAAACAAATGAAAATCACACAAAGCATGGGTTGCCTCCCAAGAAGTGCTTTTCTTTATTTACGAGTCTTGTAGCTGGACTTAAGGTCATGGGCAATTACGTGACCTCATCGTTGGTCTCACCTTCTAGGTCATCTCCTATCTCGGTGTAACTTTCATAGTGCAGGTATTTCGGGTCTTCAAACTCAAAGACATTTTCCCGATACTTGGACCCAAGGTTACTAACATCCTTAAAGAATCCACATGATAAATCAAAAGTGTTCTTACATCCTCTCTGAACATCTCCATCACATAAGATAAGTTGAGAACCTAGCTTATCAAGCCCGTCACAATCAATTCCTTTGAGGTCCCTTCTCTTGTATGGCGTTTGGTATGACACCCTCCTAATTCCATCAGCGAAGGTCATGATTCCGTTCTGGTCATCAACCATTAAATTAGTGATTTCACAAATGGGTGCTTCGAAAACAACTTGTGACAGCCTTGGGTCGACATAGTCTTCGATGTTGTCCACGATCGTAAATTCCATTGTGAATGCCATATTTCCTACGAATACCTGGATTTCATGATCTCTACCAACAACGTTTTCTCCCTTATAAATCATTCCCCATCAGCAGATATTGTTATAATGGAATAGGGACATAAAATTCTTAGGTAGGAATACCTTAATGTAGACATTATCGAAATACTTATGACCGATCATACATGGGATTTTGAGGTTATTCGGGTCACGCCGCCTTATCCTCCTCGATCCTCCATCCCTTGATCTATATATATTCCCTTCCAGTGATGGACGGTACTCGTACACCTCGTCATTACCCTTCCGAAAAATTACCTTCCTGACGCCATTGGTGAATAAGGCACTACCATCCTTCTCATCAAGGATTACTCCCGATTCATTGACAAATGGTTTCCCGAGATGAAGGCTGGTTAATGTTAGATTAGTGATAGGGTCTATGCCATCGACCACGGTAAGGTCGATGTTATAGACAAATTCTCCAATCATAACTGATAAATATTTTTATTACATCAGCGTTATTGTTTCTTTCATACAATGTATGTTCAGGGAAGGCTTCGTTGTAAAGGGAAAGGAGGATTATGTTGACAGGGAGGTTAGGATCTATATGAGTATCGGTTAAGAGCCTCTTCCTAGTAGTGCAGGAAATCTTGAAAACTTTAGAGTTGCTTCCCTCAATCATATCACTACTCCCTTTAGTCATATCCACCAAATTTTTCTCGGGTTCCTCTATAATAGATTTACCCAAAATTGCTGGATTCTTCGTATTCTCTTTTGATATCCCTTTCACTTCATCCAATTTGCCTGACTCTTGAGTGACGGAGTCCTCGAATGAGTTGGCAGGGCTTTTGGCCAATTCGTGGTCTAACCTTGAGGTTTCATTCATAGCTTCATGACCCTTATTTCCAGTTGGTTGTTGGCTCCAGTCAGGTGTAGGAGCAGATATTGTGGTGATAGTATTTACAAAATGGATTGGTCCTAGGGGGTTAACAGGGTCCCTCACGTCCTTTACCTTTGGTGACAGATGTTTAAAGAGTTTACTAGGACTTTTTATTTTCACAGGAGGGGTTGGCTGATTCATGACGGTAACAGATTTGACCTCTTCAGCCTGAATCGGTTTATTAACAACGTGCTCTTTAATAGCAGTTAACAGATTACAAATCTTGTTATTCATATCGGCTTGCTGTTGTCTAAATTTAGTCTCGAGCGTAGAGAGCTGTAATTCTTGAGATAGAATGAACTTTCGCAAGGCATCTTCATAGCTTTGCCTAGGAGTGCTCTGTGATGGAAAATGCTCGGACCATTGGAGTGGAGAGGAATCATTGAAGGATACGCTCCGAGTTTAGTATCCTCTGAAATTAGGTTTATCCTTCCATGCCTCATAGGCCTCGTCAAAGTTTTGAGGACCTCGACCAACGTGTGACGATGTGAATTCCTTAAAAGCATGTTTTGGAAGCTCCATGCAGTTATGAGTTTCATGAGGGCCATTACACAATTTACATGAAGAAGCGATTCTGCTCACTTGGCTTGAAGGCTTAGGAGCTTCGTAAGATTTCATGAGAAACTTGACTTGGTCCTCAAGTTCCATGATCCTACGGTCGGGAGTGCTAGAATTATTCAAAGGCAAAGATATTTCCTTGACTGTTTTGTTCAAATCACGGGGATCATTCCAACTTTCGTTGTCATAGAGAGCAAGATCTTCTATGAGTTCCTATGATTCTTCCGCACATAGATCACGTAGCTTACCACTGGCCGATTGGTTAATGGTTCGCCTTGTGGAGAGATCGATATGGTCATAGAAGATTTGGACTTGTAGCCAAAGATCTATGCCATGATGAGGGACTTTTTGGAGTAAGTCCTTGAAACGAGTCCATGCTTCATATATAGTTTCACCTTGACGTTGTTGGAACATCAAGATATCATTTCTAAGCTTGGTAGTTCTCCCCGGTGGGAAAAATTGAGTAAGCAAACGAGTGGTGAGATCATCCCATGAGGTGATGGATCCCGCGGGTAAACGTTCAAGCTATTGATTAGCTTGATCACGTAGAGAGAATTGGAATAGGCGTAATCGGGTCAACTCTCTAGTTGTAACATCAAGGTCTATAGAATCTATGATTTTAAGGAAGTCCTTGAGATGTTGGTTAGGATCTTCGGAACGAAGTCCATGGAATGCACATCCGCTTTACACCAACCGGATGGTGTCGGATCGCAAAAGGGACACATTGGCTCCTTGGGTGAGCTCAATAGTGTTTTGATAGCCTTGGTGGCTAGGACGGGAATACTCTCCAAGGGTTCGGGGCCTAAGAGGTTGGTTTGCTAGTGGTGGGTTTTGTTGTGGTGGGTTGATGGGTTAAAAACGTTACCACCTTCCATGATGTCGGATGGTAAAGGTTACGAACAAAGACACGAAGAAATAGATAGACTAAAGAAAACCTAAAAATAAAAAATAAAATCTTACTAGAAAGGAATCTAGCAAGTAGACCTAATAAAAAGAAATTCAAACCTAGACAATAACTATTCCCCGGGCTGCGGCGCCAAAAACTTGATGTGTGGGAATTGCACCAGGCTTTACCTCTCGAGGGATCTCGAGAAGCTTACAACCCCCACCAGGCAGTGTACCTGATCGTTGTAGTATAGTATAGTGACAAGTACCGGGGGATTGATCGTTAAACTCAGGAATAGTGTCGCTAGGATTAGAAAGCCTAAAAATTAAGTCTAGAGGTGAGGGATGATTCTTTTTGTATTTTTATATTTTATAAAAGCAATTAAAAATCTCGGGTATTGGAAGAGTGGGCGGAATTAGTTGCTAGTCAACTAAACCAATAACTAAAGATGCACTCAAAATAAAATAACAAATGTAAATAAATCTAATTACTAATGTGGTGTGAACAATAAATGGGAAAATTGTGTTTACTTAGATTTCATTACTCCCTAGATATCTTTTATAGGTTGATAGTTTGTTACAGTTGCGTGGATGACAGGTTATATTCCTTAATACCAATCGTGGGGTGGTGTACGTACTTCCCCAACTCTATAAGCTCCTACTTCACTCCAATGTCGAGCTTGCAAGAAGCTCCTAACATGGGATCATTAGAATTCACGCATGCATTAAATACAACCATAAAAACCTAGTACGCATTGGTTCATGTTTCTTAAGACGTTCAAGCAAGTTACACTATGGAAGTCTGCCAGTTTTCTTAAGCCTAACATCGAAATCATTCATCTGTAACAATTATAAACAAGCAATCAACCCATAATCAACATCTAGGTTTCACTACATCTAAGCAAACACACAAGAGATCTAGCCTAGCATGTTAAAATCAAGACAAGCGTAAGATATATTCAAACAACACATTGACATATTGAATGAATTGAAGGGATACTTATCTTAATTGAACATGAAAGGTTTCAAAGGGTAAAAACCCTTGAAAATACTGATAAAATCGTGCTAGGGTTTCTCCAATTTATCCCCTAATTGTCCTCTCTTAATGAATGAATATTTCAAAACTATATATAGATTTTCCAACGTGACGGCGTCAAGAAGAGAAATCTGACGCCGTCAACTCGCCGCCCATAATAATATCGGATTGCCTAGATCCAGATCTGATGCCGTCAAGAGCAAATTATCTCTTGGCCATCACGTGTAATGGGACCATGACGGCCTATGGTGACGCCGTCATGCCCCTTAGTGTAAAACTCTCTGGACCGTCACGGACTCTATCCACTTCACCTCTTGTAATACTCTTGACGCCGTCATGTAGAGCTTGGTGAAGCCGTCAGGTACTGTTCCCAGCAAGAAAAATTAAGACTTTGCCGTTTTCTTCACTTTTATGCTCCAAAAACGTCTAAGATGCTTCCTTTTCCAGAATTCACTCCAAAAGTACCTAAAATCACAAAAGGAACGATTTAGGGCATTATTTGATCAAATAAATTCAATTCCGGGCTTAAATGACCCCCTAAAAACGGATCATTTTTCGCCTCATCATTAAACAACAAAATAAAGCATTTTCACAATTTTAGTTTGAAACATGATCTACCAACAATAAAAATAAAGCATGCATACGGAAGCAAATAACAATCAAACAAATAAAAATCATACAAAACATGGGTTGCCTCCCAAGAAGCGCTTTTCTTTATTTTAAGAGTCTTGTAGCTAGACTCAAGGTCATGGGCTATCCTATATGGGTGAGCTCCTCGTTGAGGACATCTTTTGGATCAAACTTGGGTTTCAACTTCCTATCGGTTTTCTTGGTACGGTATGACCTCTCAAACTTTTCTCCATCCGGATCATATAAAATTATCTTCATATGCCATGATCCGTCACCTTCCTTAGGTGGCTAGTCCCATTTCCATTTACATTTATCCCCTTCCCTTTTCCACTTATTCATCTCTATGTTGATAGGCATTACGCTTAAAAACTCAATCATTTTCCTAAAGACTAGGGGATCCTCAAAAGGGTCTAGTTCCTCATCTCTAGCTATGAGTTGTTCCACCGAATGTGTTTTATCGATGAAATCTTTTTCTAGATAGAATGGGCGTTGAGGTCCTATAAAGTTTCTTTCTATCCAAGGCCCATATCTAGATGGTCTCCTATTCATCTCTACCCAATGTGGTGTCGGTTCGTCCTCACAATCGTAGCTATGCTTCCTAACATCATAAACCGACCAAGTCTCCCCCTCTCCTACCGCTATCTTAGACTCTTTACAATCTATCATAGCACTAGCGGTTTCTAAAAATCCTCTTCCTACTAACAATGGGCATGTAGTATCACTAACCATATCTAGGATGTGAAAATCCGCTAAAATAGTTAACTTTCCTACGTGAGCCACTACATCCTTGATCATTCCGACCGGATGAGCAATACTTCCATCCGCTAGACCAATTAGTACTTCCGTCTCCTCTAACTTTCCTAGCTTAAGAGTGGTGAAAAGGGATAAGGGAATCAAGTTGAGGCTTGATCCTAAGTCGGCTAGTGTGTCGAAAGCTTCAGATTTTCCTATCTTACAAGGCAAAACAAATATACCCGAATCATCAAGCTTCTTAGGCAACTTGTTTTGAACGAAGGCGGTCCTATTTTTACCCAATTTAAATTTCTCATATTTTTCTAGTAGGGCACTATAGTAGGGAGCATGGGCTAAGACATCAATGATGGGACGTTCAAGGTGGAGCTCCGTGAATTCATCGTCAAGGTCTTGTGTAGGAGGTGTTTCAACTATGTTATTGACCGATTTGATATCAGATGTTTTATTCAATTGGTCCTTTTAAAGAATTTGGGTTTGCTTGAAACACGTGCTCACTGCATTGACCGAATAGTATTGCGGACAAGAAGTAGGGGACGAAACCGATGATATGGCATTAACGTTTAATTTCGGGTTCTTGACCGTGTCGCTTTGAAGTGCTCCCATTTCTCGGTCATTGAAAACTTTCAACAATGTGTCGATTTTGGTGGTCATCTCGCTTTGCTTTTGTTTGAAATCGGCTTCAAACTTAGATATGCGAGCTTCTTGAGATGCCATAAATTTGGACATCAATCCTTCAAGATTATTGGTACGACCATAGTTATTGGAAGGATTGTTGTTGAAAGTACGGTTAAAGGGTGGACCGTTTGATTGGTAACGATTAGGTGGATTAGAAGAATTGTTTTGGGGCATGTTTTGGTTTTGTTTCCACCTAAGGTTCGGGTGATTTTTCCAAGAAGGGTTGTAGGAATCACCGTAAGGGTTTGGCTAGGGTTTGAAAGTGTACCACTTGTCTCCCGCTTCGTCGGTACGCGAGGATGCGTAGTCCGCAAAAGCTTGTCCGGGGAGTTCCACACAATCAAGAGTGTCATGGGGACAAATACATAATTCGCATGAATAAGTGATTTTGTTCACTTGGCTTGAAGGCTTGGGAGCTTCGTAAGATTTCATGAGAAACTTGACTTGGTCCTCAAGTTCCATGATCCTACGGTCGAGAGTGCAAGAATTGTTCGAAGGCAAAGATATTGCCTTGACCGTTTTGTTCAAATCACGGGGATCATTCCAACTTTCATTGTCATAGAGAGCAAGATCTTCTATGAGTTCCCATGATTCTTCCGCACTTAGATCACGTAGCTTGCCACCGGCCGATTGGTCATTGGTTCGCCTTGTGGAGAGGTCGATATGGTCATAGAAGATTTGGACTTGGAGCCAAAGATCTATGCCATGATGAGGGACTTTTTGGAGTAAGTCCTTGAAACGAGTCCATGCTTCATATAGAGTTTCACCTTGACGTTGTTGGAACATCAAGATATCATTTCTAAGCTTGGTAGTTCTCCCCGGTGGGAAAAAATTGAGCAATGAATCGAGTGGTGAGATCATCCCATGAGGTGATGGATCCTGCAGGTAAACGTTCAAGCCATTGACTAGCTTGTTCACGTAGAGAGAATTGGAATAGGCGTAATCGGGTCGACTCTCTAGTTACAACATCAAGGTCTATAGAATCTACGATTTTAAGGAAATCCTTGAGATGTTGGTTAGGATCTTCGGAATGAAGTCCATGGAATACACATCCGCTTTGCACCAACCGGATGGTGTCGGGTCGCAAGGGGGACACATTGGCTCCTTGAGTGAGCTCAATAGTGTTTTGATAGCCTTGGTGGCTAGGACGGGAATATTCTCCTAAAGTTCGGGGCATAGGAGGTGGGTTCGGTAGTGGTGGGTTTTTTGGGTTGTTTTGTTGTAGTGGGTTGATGGGTTCAAAGATGTTACCACCTTCCATGATGTCGGATGGTAAAGGTTACAAACAAAGACACAAAGAAATAAGATAGACTAAAGAAAACCTAAAAATGAAAACAAAGTCTTACTAGAAAGGAATCTAGCAAGTAGACCTAATAAAAAGAAATCCTAACCTAGACAATAACTATTCCCCGGGCTGCGGCGCCAAAAACTTGATGCGTGGGAATCGCACCAGGCTTTACCTTTCGAGGGATCTCAAAAAGCTTACAACCCCCACCAGGCAGTGTACCTGATCGTTGTAGTATAGTATAGTGACAAGTACCGGGGGATTGATCATTCAACTCAGGAATAGTGTCGCTAGGATTAGAAAGCCTATTAACTAGGTCTAGAGGTGAGGGATGATTCTTTTTGTATTTTTATATTTTAAAAAAGCAATTAAAATCTCGGGTTTTAGAAGAGTGGGTGGAATTAGTTGCTAGCCAACTAACCCAATTTATCTAAAGATGCAATCAAAATAAAATAACAAAAATGAAATGAAACTAATTATACTATTGTGGTGTAAACAATGATGGTGAAAGTTGTGTTTACTTAGGTTTCATTACTCCCTAGATATCTTTTACAGGTTGATAACTTGTTACAATTGCATGGATGATGGGTCATATTCCTTAATACTAGTCGTAGGGCCGTGTACAATATTCCCTAACTCTATAGGATCCTACTTCACTCCTATGTCGAGCCGTTAGAAGCTCCTAACATGGGATCATTAGAATTCTCCTACGCATTAAATACAACCAAAAATCGTAGTACACCTCCGATCATGTTTCTTAAGACGTTCAAGCAAGTTACCAATGGAAGTCTGCCAGTTTTCTTAAGCCTAACATCGAATACAATCATCCGTAACAACTATAAACAAACAATCAACCCATAATTAACATCTAGGTTTCACTACATCTAAGCAAACACAAAGGAAATCTAGCCTAGCATGTTAAATTGAAGACAAGAGTAAGATATATTCAAACAACACATAGACATATTGAATGAATTGAAAGAGTACTTATCTTTAATTAAACATGAAAGATTCAAAGGGTTGAAACCCTTGAAAAAGCTGGAAAATTCGACCTAGGGTATTCTTTGAAAGTTTCACCCTCAAAGTTACAGACTAATGTATGAAATTTGGAAAACTATATGTAGATTACAATGGGTGACGGCGTCATGTATTGGGTAGTGACACTGTCAACTCGCTGCCATAATAGAAATCGTATTGCCTAGATCTGATTTTGATGCCGTCATGTGTAAATTTCTTCTGGGCCGTCACTAATACTTGGACCATGACGGCCTTGGATGACGCCGTCATGTCCTATAGTTAAAAATCCTCTGGATCGTCACGTGTATTTTCCACATCCACCTCTTTTGTAACTCTTGATGCCGTCATTAAGGAAGTTGTGACGCTGTCAGGTACTGTTCCCAGCAAGGAAAATTAAGACTTTGCCGTTTTCTTCACTTTTATGCTCCAAAAATGTCCAAAATGCTTCATTTTCCAGATTTCTCTCCAAAAGTACCTAAAATGACAATAGGAACGATTTAGAGCAATATTTGATCAAATAATCACGAATCCGGGCTTAAATGACCCCCTAAAAATGGTTCATTTTTCGCCTCATCAAGTATAGCCAGTTTTCTTAAGCCTAACGCGAAAATCAATCAACCAAATCAACTAATAACAAATCAACAACCAATAATCAACAACTAGGTTTCATTAGATCTAAGTAAACATGAAGAGGATTAAGCTAGCATGTTAATGTAAAGACAAGATAAACAATCAATCAAACAACACATAGACATCTTGAATGATTAAAAAGAAAACTTGAAGGAAAAGAGAGCTTGTAAACCTTAAGTTTACAGTAAAATTCGTCTAGGGTTTTATCTCCTAAAAGTTACACCACTAGTGAATGAAAAATCAAAAAATATATATAGATATACAAGTCTGACGGCGTCAGGTTTTGGCTTCTGACGCCATCAGATCGCCATGTTTTAGGGTTTCGTATCACCCAAGAGATCTCTGACGCCGTCCCTTTATAAGGGTTCTGGGCCGTCTCGTGTAGTGCTAAAGAGGGACGGCCTTAATCCTGGAACACCTGACGCCGTCAGGTGTTAACCTGACACTTTCTTCTAGGGCATCTCATCATAAAAAATCCTTGGCGTATCATCATAGGTGACGGCGTCAGCTCCAACGCGTGACGCCATCAGGTGTTAAATGCTGACTTTGTTGACTTTTCTTGTTCTTTTCATTCTTGAGCATAAAAACGTCCAAAAAGCTACAAAATGCTCCATTTTCAGGAATTCATGTCCCAAGTACCTAAAATGACAAAAGAAATGGTTTAAGGTAGTATTTGATCATAAAAACACAATTTAGGGCTTAAATTACCCCCTAAAAGCGTAACAAATATTTCCTTATCAAAACCTAGATCAAATTTTTATCAAAATGTTGAAATTAGAGTGACATAGTTGATAAAATGAATAAACAATTTACGGGTACCTGATAATTTGTGAGATTAAGTGATAAAAAGATGAAGGGGCAGGTGATTTAACCGTATGTTTTTATTGAAGAAGAAGAAGATGGTGGTTTGTGGTGATTTTTAGAGATAAAGATGTATTAAGTAAAAAAGAAAAAAGAAAAACTGATTAGTTGTGTTTTGGTGTGTGATACGTAGGAATCGCACCAGGCTTTACCTCTCAAGGGATCTTGAGAAGCTTACAACCCCCACCAGGTAGTGTACCTGATCGTTGTAGTATAGTATAGTGACAAGTACCGGGGGATTGATCGTTCAGCTAGGAATAGTGTCGCTAGGATTAGAAAACCTAAATACAAGTTCTAAAGATGAAGGATGATTATTTTTTGTATTTTTATATTTTTTAGAAAGCAAGTAAAAATCTCGGGTTTGAAGGATTTTGGCGGAATTAGTTGCTAGTCAACTAACCCAATTCTAAAGATGCAATCAAAATAAAATACTAGAAATGAAAACAAACTAAATTAAACTAAGGTTGTGAGCAATAAGTGGAGAAGTTGTGTTTACTTAGATTTCACTACTCCCTAGATATCTTTTACACGTTAATTACTTGTTATAGTTGCGTGGATGACGGATTGTATTCCTTAATACCATTCATGGGGTGGAGCACTTAATTCCCCAATCCTATGAGTGCCTACTTCACTCCTATGTCGAGCCGGCTAAGAAGCTCCTAACATGGAATCATTAGAATTAACTCATGCATTAAATACAACCAATAAAACCTAGTGCACGTCAGTTCATGTTTCCTAAGACGTTCAAGCATGTTACCATTTGGAGATCTGCCAGTTTTCTTAAGCAACATCGAAATCATTCATCCAATACAACCATAAACAAGTAATCAACACATAATTAACATCTAGGTTTCATTAGATCCAAGCAAACACAAGATAGATCTAGCCTAGCATGATGGAATTAAGACAAGAACAAGATATAGACAACCAACACATAGATATATTGATTGAATTAAAAGAATACTTATCTCAATTACACATGAAAGGGATCAAGGGCTGAGAACCTTTGAAAAACCTGTAAAATTCGTACTAAGTTCGGCCTTAGGGTTTCTCCAAAACTTCTCTTTTTATGAATGAAAATTAGAAAACTATATATAGGAAATTGAGGCTGACGGCGTCAAGACCAAATTGGTGACGCCGCCATCTCGCCGCTAAAATACTTCTCGGACTGCCTTGATCTACTTTTGACGCCGTCACGTTATAGCATTTTTTAGGCCGTCACGTATTTTACTCTTGACGCTCTACCTCGTGACGCCTTCAATTCTGTACTGGGCCGTCATGAAAATTACTCTTGACGCCGTCAGAATTTCCGTCTTGACGCCGTCACCTACTGTTCCCAGCAAGGAAAATTAAGACTTTGGCGTTTTCTTCACTTTTATGCTCCAAAAACGTCCGAATTGCTTCCTTTTCCAGATTTCTCTCCCAAAGTACCTAAAATCACAAAAGGAACGATTTAGGGCAATATTTGATCAAATAAATTCAATTCCGGGCTTAAATGACCCCCTAAAAGTCATTTTTCGCCTCATCATATACCCTTACACTTGAGATTTGCTTGTCCTCAAGCAAATGCGCTTTTATTCTACTCAAAATACAAGTTAGGGGTCATTTAACACTAATATAAAAGTAATTACAACAAATAATCGTTCCACTAAAGACCAATAGACAAGCACGGAGGTCATACACTAGCACCTCACAAATAGTGTTTAGATACTCACATCTCTCGGGTGTAATAAAGTATAAATTACAATATGGAAATGGAAGATATCTCTCACTACCTGTCATAGCAAAATAGATTACCATAGGCTTGGGAAAGGATCAAACCTCCACCACATGGCGTAAGCACCTAGGATAAACTATCAAAGAGGTCTTTTAAAGGGTTGTAACGTTAGGTGTAGGGATATGAAATACACGGTTTTGTTGGATAAAGGAAGTTTTTACTGGTGGCGAGCTAACAATCTTGGTTAATTACATGTACAATGTGGCGTTGCTAACCAATACTAGACTCGACTTAAGCTGAAAAATAACAAAAACATAAAATAAACATAGAATAAAAAGGGATGGTAGTCCGTATGTTTTTTCTCTTTTCTTTTTCTATTTTTTCTTTTCTTTTTCTTGATTTTTCGATTTTTTTTTTCTTTTTTTTTTTTTTTTTCTTTTTTTTTTTTTTTGCATACACTCTTACCCTACCATCCAAAATAATACATCATAGGGAATGAACATTTCTCTTACACTTGAATTTTTACATACTTTACAATAAACTAATCTAATGACTCGAATTAAGAAAATCAAAACACTTGGAGCACTTTTAAGATTAACGAACATATGGGGGTAATAATATGATGTTCCTTCCCATTACTCCATAAAATAAGTACTTTAACCATGAGTCCCAATCGTCCCAAAACAATATGTACAAGGATATGACTCGACTTAGCAACCATGTAATCAATTAGAAAGTTAACTTAGGGTTTAAAAAATAACAATAATGCACTAAAGATGAGTGCATACACGGAAGGCTAAGGCGATTTGGTTGTACATTTAAGTGGGGTGTAACAAATTCTTCCTTTAAGTAAAATGCTTAAAGTTAGAAACGAAAAGATAGGCTCGGAGGGGTGTACTAGGGGTTTCGTGTACTAAAAATGAGTACAACGCTAAGGGTGTGGGAAAAATTAGTTGACTTAACTAGCCAAGTAATATGACTTAAATGGTCAAGTAATTACAATACGGGTTTAACACAAGGGTGATCCTAATGCCTTTTATCATGTAGTAAATCCTACTACACGAATGTAGTCTCACTAGCGGTCTCGGGATGCATCACTAACGCAAGTTCTAGAATCTAAATGCTACTGGTACACTCATAAGCACTAATAATAAATGCTTTTCCTATCAAATCTAAAGGCGAACCTCACATATTTGGGTGGAAAAATTTTCTGAATATACGGTTTTGTGCTAGTCATACAATCTCCTATCCATGAGACGCTTGCTATGGCTAAAGTTTCACTCCTAAATGTTGTAAAAAATTTTAAATTTGGCGCTAAAATTGCACTAACAAGTATTTCTCATAGTTTTATTACACAGCTACTATTAAACAAAACAAACTCAAGCGAAAGTGTACATGTAAGGTATCATCATTTTACCCTCCCCTTACACTTAGGAAGAACATTGTCCCCAATGTTCAAGTAAAGAATGTAAAAGTGAAAAAGTAAAAAGAATGAAATCAAATACTCCCCTGATTCGCTCGGTATGGATAATAAGGTGGCCAGGTTAAATCTTCCTCCAAGAAAATGAACAATCAAAGCTTCCCTTCCAGAATATAAATCATCTTCTTGTCATACATAACCTGTGAATCCTGAGAAAATAGACAAGACAACCTCGCATAAAATCGGCGGCAATCTACATAAGTTACTAAATCCTAGAAAGCAAAGTAAGATATAATGCTTGTGGAATGAAGTTTGCAGATTTCCTGGAGATTATAAAACTTAATAATTCAACAAAAATTTTAAAACACCGTTAGAAAAACAAAACTGGTAAAATTTCCAGATTTTTACACGTGACGCCGTCAAGAGCAAGCTCATGACGCCATCAGAAGTGACCTGCAGAAATTCTTGTGTTAAGTTTCTAGAAAATTTCTGGAAAAACTTGGTCCTACTTCCTGGAAAATCCTACAAAACTTCATTATGACTCGATACAAGCATTTGACTCTAACAAATATGAATATACATGTTCACTTAATATTGTGGCGAATCATGATCGGTTTGTTTCTTAAAAACATATTTGGGGTTTCCCCTTACACTTATCTTTTGCAAAAATACCTTTAGGTGAAGTTAAGACTAGACCAAAACAACAAAGTAAAGTATTTCCACTTTTTAGTTTAGAAACATGATCTACCAATAATAAAAATAAAGCATGCATACGAAAGCAAATAACAAACAAACAAAATAAAATCACACAAAGCATGGGTTGCCTCCCAAGAAGCGCTTGTTTTTGTTCGAGTCACGAGCCTGACTCTACCCTTATTTAACGGAAATAGGGGAGGTTTTCCCTACACTTAGGATTAAGTGCGGGTGGAAGTAGCGATACACACCCTTAGGGTGGAAATATGCCTTTTGAGGAAAGTGTGGTGGAAGAATTATATGCTCAAAGGGTTGTGCTCCTATCATCATAACCTTACCTAATTCAATCGGGTTAATGGGTGGATTAAGATTTTCTCCTAGAAAAGGATCATTTTCAATCAACTTCAAGAGATTACTAGTTGGGGATCCATCTTGACCTAATAAACCCGGTTTAAATGCATAATGTTTCTTGTGATCAATCATAAATGGGTGATGTAAGCATGTAAGGTCATTTTCCACTCCTATATTGGCTTTCTCTCTACAAGGCTTAGAGTCCACTACCTTTATCCTAAGACTACCCGGACTATATGGTTTGATGGGTGGATTGGAACCTATTTCAATTCCTAAATTTTCATCCAAAGATGGAAGATTAGGTAACGGTTTTGGTTGAGGCTCCGGTTCATCAAAACTAGGAACTTCCCTAGAACTAAGAGTAAGGTTATCATTATAAGTATTCAAACCTATAACCTCTAGTTGTGTTTGGTTCAAAGGTTCTACCTCAGTTGGGATTCCTAAAGTCTCTTCTACTTCATCCGGAAAAGTCACGAGTGGTGTGGGTGCCTCAAATGATGGTAAGACTTGCGGGGTATTTGGTGGGCTTGGATTTTCTACTTTACCATCCATCTTATCAAGATCACCTATATCCTCAACATGGGTTTCATTATAATCCAACCCTAACATTTTCCCAAGTATCTCAAGTGCTTCTCTAGGCATCTTAACTTCTATATCCGAATCATAAGGATCATCCTCAATATTATGACTGCTATATTCAAATTGCCCAAAAGATTCATCATGTGTTTCTTGAGATTCATCATCATCGATCATAAAACCTCGGTCTTTTTGATCAATGTGATCATGTTTGGCTAAATCCTCCATCACATCAAGGTCACCTATGTGTTCAGCTTGTATTGTGGTGAAATCAAACTACTCCGTATGCCCAGTTATCTCATCTATAGTTTTATCCCCAAACAAACTTCTTGCTTGTTCCCTCAAACTTGCTATCAATTGATCCGTAATAGAATTTGTTGGGTTGTCCATTTTTTTGGCAAGTATGGCACAATTCTCTATGGTTTCCTATGCTTCATCAGCACTTAATCCCCAAAGGTCCCCATCTGCGGCATGGTCAATGTCCATTTTGGTATAGT
Source organism: Artemisia argyi (assembly GCA_030686995.1). Lineage (NCBI taxonomy): Eukaryota > Viridiplantae > Streptophyta > Magnoliopsida > Asterales > Asteraceae > Artemisia > Artemisia argyi. The sequence continues at coordinate 154,051,356 of CM060706.1, read as the reverse complement.
GGTCGACACGATGGTAAAATATTTCAATTTGGGACCACAGATCGAAATTATGATGTGGGACTTTTTGGAGTAAATATTTAAAACGGGCCCATGCATCATAGATAGGTTCATCCTCATGTTGTTTAAACATCAAGATGTCATTTGAAGTGGGTGAATTATGTGGTTGGTAGTATGATGGATTAGCGTTCTCCATAATGGCTAACGGAATAGTCGATGGAAAGGTTTTTACAAACACAGACACAAAGAAAAAGATAGACTAAAGAAAACCTAAAAATAAAAATAAAATCTTACTAGAAGGGAATCTAGCAAGTAAACCTAATAAAAAGAGATTCTAACCTAGACAATAACTATTCCCCGGGCTGCGGCGCCAAAAACTTGATACATGGGAATCGCATCAGGCTTTACCTCTCAAGGGATCTTGAGAAGCTTTCAACCCCCACCAGGCAGTGTACCTGATCGTTGTAGTATAGTATAGTGACAAGTACCGGGGGATTGATCGTTCAGCTAGGAATAGTGTCGCTAGGATTAGAAAACCTAAATACAAGTTCTAAAGATGAAGGATGATTATTTTTTGTATTTTTATATTTTTTAGAAAGCAAGTAAAAATCTCGGGTTTGAAGGATTTTGGCGGAATTAGTTGCTAGTCAACTAACCCAATTCTAAAGATGCAATCAAAATAAAATAGTAGAAATGAAAACAAACTAAATTAAACTAAGGTTGTGAGCAATAAGTGGAGAAGTTGTGTTTACTTAGATTTCACTACTCCCTAGATATCTTTTACACGTTAATTACTTGTTATAGTTGCGTGGATGACGGATTGTATTCCTTAATACCATTCATGGGGTGGCGCACTTAATTCCCCAATCCTATGAGTGCCTACTTCACTCCTATGTCGAGCCGGCTAAGAAGCTCCTAACATGGAATCATTAGAATTAACTCATGCATTAAATACAACCAATAAAACCTAGTGCACGTCAGTTCATGTTTCCTAAGACGTTCAAGCATGTTACCATTTGGAGATCTGCCAGTTTTCTTAAGCAACATCGAAATCATTCATCCAATACAACCATAAACAAGTAATCAACACATAATTAACATCTAGGTTTCATTAGATCCAAGCAAACACAAGATAGATCTAGCCTAGCATGATGGAATTAAGACAAGAACAAGATATAGACAACCAACACATAGACATATTGATTGAATTAAAAGAATACTTATCTCAATTACACATGAAAGGGATCAAGGGCTGAGAACCCTTGAAAAACCTGTAAAATTCGTACTACGTTCGGCCTTAGGGTTTCTCCAAAACTTCTCTTTTTATGAATGAAAATTAGAAAACTATATATAGGAAATTGAGGCTGACGGCGTCAAGACCAAATAGGTGACGCCATCATCTCGCCGCCAAAATACTTCTCGGACTGCCTTGATCTACTTTTAACGCCGTCACGTTATAGCATTTTCCAGGCCGTCACGTATTTTACTCTTGACGCTCTACCTCGTGACGCCTTCAATTATGTACTGGGCCGTCTTGAAAATTACTCTTGACGCCTTCAGAATTTCTTTCTTGACGCCGTCACCTACTGTTCCCAGCAAGGAAAATTAAGACTTTGGCGTTTTCTTCACTTTTATGCTCCAAAAACGTCCGAATTTCTTCCTTTTCCAGATTTCTCTCCCAAATTACCTAAAATCACAAAAGGAACGATTTAGGGCAATATTTGATCAAATAAATTCAATTTCGGGCTTAAATGACCCCCTAAAAGTGGTTCATTTTTCGCCTCATCAGTGTGTACAAACAACAATTTATCAAAATATCAACAAACGTGAGGTTTAATTTGTCGTGAGACAAATAAACGTGAAGTAATACGAGTAAACCGTTTAGGAAAACGATTACCTCGCAAAACTTGTGAAAGTGATATTCAAATTGTTAGACCGGGAAGTGATTTCCCGGGTCGTACCCCAACGAGGTGTGAATGGAAAGCTTCGAATGAGATTGGAATTAAAATCTTGTATGATTGGAAAGGTTATTTGGTTTTACGATACGTTAAATTAACTAATTTGGAAAATTAACGAACGAAGATGAAAATAAACTAACCTAAGGCAACTAACAAGCTAGGAAAAACCTAAATCACTACGGGAAAACATAATTAGGTATCGGGAATCCTAAAACGTTGACTAAATTAGAAACGTGACGTTTATTTGAAAACTATGCGAGTGCGCAAAATAAAACGTGAATTTTATGCTACGAGAGGCCTACGGCTGTAAAAATAATTTTTCTACGTTCTAAATGACAAAAGAAAATTTTTGAGAAAGAAAAATATTTTTTTTTTACTTTTTTTTTATAATGAATTAAAACTAAAATAATCAAACAAATCCTAAAAAAATAGTGAAACTATTTGGAAAATTATGAAAATTTTTAGTAAAATCTAATATACTAACAAGAAGGTAGGAAAAATAAGACAATGAAATAAGCAGTGCAAATAAGGAGAGAATAAGCAATACAGAAACTAAACTTGAAAATAAGCTAATGAAACAATACTATGTTAAATATACAACTAAAGGAAGAAATAACAAAAAGAAAGAGTAGCTCAGATGGTATGGTGTTGTGGTTTGTGAGCTGTGAGACCCGGGTTCGACTCCTGGGTGTTGCACTTTTTTTCTTTTATTTTTGTTTTTAACTTTTCTCTTGCAAAATACTTTAACAACAATTTCAACCAACTTTTTTGAAAATCCAAGTTTTCTGATACGATTGAAATAAACTTTTAAAAGCTTCCAAACACCAATAGTTGAATGAATTTTATGTTTTCAGTGATCTATTGAGATTAAGCAACATACAATACTTCAACCACAAAAGCCAAAGGGCCAAATAAGCGCAATAAACAAACAAGAACAACCAAAACAGCTGATGAACAATTAATAACTACAACTAATAGCAACGAGGATCAAACCGAGAGATCAACAACAAAATGCTCAGCTAATTTGAGTATACCAGCAGCTATGGCTGCTAGGGGCAAGTTTTGGGAGCTAAATTTAGGCTAACAAATAAGCATGAAAAACTAAGATAAGTTTAATTAATCAAAATCTATACTACTAAAAACTTGTATGCCAAGGATAAAAGGCCAATTCAAACTGAAGCATGCCTAAAATCTAAGCCGAATGGGGCTGGTTGGGACAGTAGGCTACTGGTGTAGCAGGTTCTAGGGAGCTATTTGGTGGAGCAAATAAGCTGTACAGACATAAACTAATGCTACGACAAGTTAAAACTAAGAAACTAGACCTAGGGTACTACCTATACAAGCAGTGTTGAGTATTTTGAGCTATAACTAAGCTAAGGGAATACCCAGTTAACTCTACCAGAAAATGAAAACTTTGAAATAAACAGCTTTGGGGAGGGGCTGACTTGGGACTAAAACTATGCGAAAACAAACAAACTAGTGGGAAACATGCAACGGGGAAATAAGGGGAGTCCTAAAAACTATAGTGAAACAGAAAATAAGCAGTCAAACTTAACTAGAAAAGTACTTAATAAGCTTAACTAAACCTAAACTAAGGCTGTAAAAAAAACTGATGTATAACCTTACAAACTACCCATTCAAACTTACAACAGCTTAGCATACTAACTTATTAAAAATTAAATTGAGCAAGAAAATCATAAATTAGAATGACTCAAAAAGAAGTCAGTCGAGCCAAACATTCCTACTGAGCTTATCAGTTAGGATTTCAAAAAAACTTAAGCTGATACTTTGATAGTTAACTGCAGACTACACTTTAACTAACTCAAAACAGAATTAAGGATAATGATAAGTAATAAAAAAATCAAAACGGGAAGATAAAAGAACTTTTAACTTTCATTGAATTGAAAAACACAAGATACTTTGAAACATTAATGAGACTAAAATCTTTTAATACATGACTGCTAAATAAGAACCTTAATCACTTGATTGCTAACAAATCCTAAAAATTGACTAACTATTAAAAAAAACTAAGAGTGACTGACTGCCTTTGTGGCTTACAAATCTCATTCTATTTATACTACCAATTCTAGGGTTTCTTGGCTTCTTCTTGTCCTTTCCTTCTGTGCTTCTGTTGTGAGTGAGGAGTGAGCAAAAGATTCGTTTGTGCTTCTTGAAAACAATACCCACCATTGGATCGCCTTGGGTAACAATCTTGCAATCACAGCCATTGAGCTCAAACTTGGCGCCAATTTTAAGTTGTGGATTGATGACATGGAAGGGAGGTAGGTACGGGTTGTGTGAGGGATTGGGGAAGTAGTGGGATTGGGGAATGGGTTGGTGGACAAAGGAGATGAAAGTGATGGTGGAGATGGTGATGGGGGGGTTGGAGTTTTGCAGTCACGGGGGTGGAGGGATGAAGGGGATGGTTGGAATTTTGACCGGTCAATGCAAGGTTTTTATTAATAAAAATGGGTTTTGGGCTTTTGGGCATAAATGGGCCTTGGGAAGGTTTAGTTGGGATGATGTTGGATTAGTTTTATTTGTGGTGGGTTGGAAATTGTTGTGTTGTAATATCAAGGGTCCGTTTGATATAGATACTTCACAAGGACCATTTTTGCAATAAGTTGAAACTTCAAGGACCATTTCTGCCATTTCTTCAAAATCACTCCAAGGGCTATTTGTGTCTACCATTTATTTCCCAAGGACCTTTGTTGCATATTCTCCAAAGAAAGATCACCCAGGGACCAATTCTGCCAAATTTGCAAAGTACAGGGACCAAACATGCCAATTATGAAATTCCAAAGGTTTAACTTGAAATCTTTTGAAAACATTTTACCCAAAGATCATTTGCGTTTTCATTTAACTTTTAAAGAGTTTGGGTTGACTTTTCTTTAAAATAAATGCCCAGGGACTAGTTGTGTAAAATTTTGAAAGTTGGGGGACTGAAACTGTCAATTATGCAAATTTTGTTCGTTTTTTGTTTGTTTTCACTCGTTTTGCATCAGAAACATATAAACACGATCTTTGGGATTTTCTTCGTATTTTGGTGCATTTTTGAGTGTTTTTAATCATTTTGCAGTTCAGATTTGACTAAAAATGATGAGTATTTACACACTCATCAATCCCCCACACTAAACTATTGCTAGTCCCTAGCAATCTTTTTGAGAAAAATTAATGGATTTGAAGTCTCTTTACCAAAAGCCATCACTTCTGGAGTAGCCGGATGTTTTGGGTTCAAGTAAGAGGTATGGTCCATCCGATAACCATGTGATTTTTAGCAAACCACCAGCTTTCAACGGTTTTGATTTGTCTTTACCAGAAGCCGTTTGCTCCTGGACTAGCCAACTCTTGATGGAACAGTCAACATCTTGGTGAGTTGATTACCAATTATGGTTTTTCCACTGCCTTTACCACAAGCCATAATCTTGCGGGCTAGCCAACTCATTTACTATTGAGGACATGGGGAGTTGAGGAACCATACAATTTTGGGCAAATTGCAAGCCATCAATGGGTTTGAGCTATCTTTACCAAGAGCCGTTTGCTCCTGGATTAGCCAATCCTTAAGTCGTTTAGACACGGCGGATTGATAACCACAAAAAAAATTTGAAATTTGAGTGAAAAAATTTTTAAAATTTTTGGCCGAAAATGGGGGTACTAGATGGTAAAATATGATAAAATTCGCTAGAATTTCCCCCTCCCCCATACTTAGAATTGAATATTGTCCTCAATATTCAAAGTCCCGGCTATTATGCCGACTCTTTGAACATAAAAGGGAAACATTACAAGCTAAATGTGAAAACACCATTTTTGTTTTTCACTTTGTTGGTAACCACAGTAGGGGTAACTCCCCCACACTTAGGGTGAAAACCCTAAGTACATGCTACTGTTTTTGTTTACCGAGTCGCTAGCTTGACTCGACCCCGAATTCATTGGTTCTTGGGGAAGCAAGATGTGGAAGAAACAATCTCCATCAGACTTTCATTCAAGATGTTTGGACAAACATTTGAAGCACGTGAAAGTTCCACACCGATGAGATAAGTACCCGGCTCAAAATAGTATAAACTATAAGCGGTGATCCCGGGGTCAAATATAATGTCTTCATTCCCGAAAGAGTGAAGAACAGGAGAAGTCACCCGATAGGTGAAAAAGAGAAAGAAAGTCATGATAAACATCTTGCCTAACTCATCATCATCAGGAGGAGGACTCATGGATTCATCATCATGAATCTCATCATTTAAGCTCATGTGATCAAGACATATCCCGGGTGTGTCTACATCAAAATAGAAGTTATCATACTCCGGTGGAGATATGATATGAGTGAGTTCACAGGAGAACTCCTCGAATGTGAATGAATCATATTCGGGATTGATGTGAGTGAGTTCACAGGAGAACTCATCGAAGGTAAATGATTCATAATCGGGGAGAGAATTATGAGAATGAGAAGTGGTACTGCCACTAATCTTCTCTCCCATAGGATCAAACGTAAAGGCTTCAAATTCCGGTATAGAATCATCAGAAAAAATGTCGCTATCCTTAATGGGGATAGGAGATGAGATAGGTTTCTCTTTAAAAGCCTCGATTTTGGAAATGAGAAAACTGACATTCAATAATGTTGCACAAAGTGCTTCATCTTTGATTTCAATGTCAGTTTCATCATTCTCTCCTTCTGAGCTGACTAGCTCAGAAGGTAATCCTTTCACATGACTGATGTTTCCAGATAAAGAATTTTCGTTAGTATGTGAAGTACTAAGCTCGATGTTGGGATTAGAATTTAAAAGGTTTTCAATTTCTCCCAGATCGGCTTCGAAATCAAACAGATCATCATCACTTCCCAATGGAAGTGGATTGATGTGAGTAAGTTCATCTGTGAACTCCTCAAGGAGAAGGTCAACATTAGAATGAGGCAGTGATGCCTCTACATACTCAACTTCTCCATAAGACGTACAATCATCATCAAAGTCGGAGAAAGTTTCAAAATGATCTTTTGGATTTTCAGGAGGGGAAGGTGAATCACACATATGATCAAAAGTTCCCTGTGACTCTCCTGGGATTGGGACAAGGTTCTCAACACTAGACTTTATGAATTCGTCCGATTCCGTTTCAGTAACAGTGCTAAGATGCTCATCCCCCATATTCAAAGAGTGAGTGTGAACTTCGGGTGTGATATCAATAGACTGAGGGAGTTGAGAGGAGCTAGCATTCATGGATTGTATAAGTTCCATTTGATCTTCTGCTAGTAATTTCTCCGTCACATTATTTTCTCCCTGATTTTCAATCGAAGGAATTACAACTGATGAATCTTTTTGAATAATGACGATGTTATCTTCATCATCATCACTGTCATCATCATCATCATCATATAGAGCAGCATAGCGAAGATTGACACGTATTTTAGCTGCTCTTTGCTCAGCAAGTAATTCTTCCATGCTCATTTCATTTCTAGCATCTCATTCTTCAGCAAGTAATTCTGCCATTTATTTCTCACGAGAATCTTGAAACGATGTAGTAGCTAACCCCTCCTTAAATTCTTTAAATGCATCAAGAACCTTTAGACAAAGGTCTTGCTGAGTTTCACGAGGGGTTGGTTGAATCAATTGGTACTGTGGAGGTTGGTCTTGATAATTGTTATCACAAGGAAAAAGATTCCTAGTTTGACAATCAGTGCTAAAATGCGGACCTCCACAATACTCACAACCGTATTGTTGTGAAGTTGGTGCATTTTGAAACGATTCGGCATTGCAATTTTGATAATACGGATTATGCTCATATGAAATGAAATTGTTTTGTGGCTCATTGCAAAAGCTCGGATTAGAATCGTAAGCGAATGAATTACTTGAACCACAAAACAAACAACTTCCGTTTTGAATATCATTACCACATCGTTCACACGTGCACCAACGACATGGTAGACCGAAAAGTGGCTCACCACAACCGACGCAAGGAATAAACGATTGCCTTAGAGAAGGAATCGGGCCATTCAAAGAATCAACAAAATAATTCGAATGATTATCAAGTCTCGAAGAACATTTTGAAAAATCCGGAGGTGGGACAAGTGGTATGCTCTGAGAGCTAGGAATTTCTACCACTTCCGTTATGGTCCCCGATTTTTGTTCTTGATAAACGTGATGATCAGGGAAGTCGTTTATTTTAGTCACCATTTTAAGCTCAGTACGTTTGCTTGATAAACTTCGAATCGTAAATTGTGAGAGGTGTGGATCGACTCTTGACGGTTTGCCATTAATAGCACGTATTTCGGGATGTGAGGGGTAGTCGGAAAGATTTTGAGAATCATTGAAAGCATTCGGATATGCTTTGCACCATTTACAAAATCCGTCTCTAATATTACTTCCACACCGCTCACACCCACACTTGTAACAACGAAGATCGTCATCCACCAGACTTTTACAATGAAAACAGTGATAGTCGAGTGATGACATAAAAATTAAACATTAACGAGGGATAAGAAGGAAGAATTAAACGGTAGGAGACGAAGATTATTTTTGGGTTTTTCGAAAAGCACAACAATTAAAACAAGACCAACTCATAAAGATAGGGGAACTTAAACCAATAATCACAAACGCAAGGTTAACCTTTAAGGATAAACGTACAAGGAGCGGGAGAAAAGAATGGATTTCTCACTAGGGCGAAGTTCGTTGGATCGCCCTATACCGTTTCGACTCCTCTTAACGTAAGCTTATCGATTAAAAGTTTTCCAAAACGCAAGTGATACAAAGGCAAGTTTTGATCTTTTGTTTGGGAACTTATTATGGTCACACCCCCAGTTGGTAGGTGTTCTGCCTTGGTTTGCGGTGGTAAGATTTTAATGTTGTTATTATTAAACAAGGAAACGGGAAAATCTTTTTGTGTTTTTCTTATCTTATATAGATATAATACATATATAGAAACAAAAAAAATTTTTGGTTTTTTATAAGTTTTATGAAAACGTAACTTCTTGCGAAGGTTCTACAAGACTAATCGTCTAAACCTTATCGAAAATTTCGACACACAGCCTCCCAGGCAGCGGCGCCATTTGATTCGTTGTGTTTTGGTGTGTGCAAACAACAATTTATCAAAATATCAACAAACGTGAGGTTTAATTTGTCGTGAGACAAATAAACGTGAAGTAATACGAGTAAACCGTTTAGGAAAACGATTACCTCGCAAAACTTGTGAAAGTGATATTCAAATTGTGAGACCGGGAAGTGATTTCCCGGGTCGTACCCCAACGAGGTGTGAATGGAAAGCTTCGAATGAGATTGAGATTAAAATCTTGTATGATTGGAAAGGTTATTTGGTTTTACGATACGTTAAATTAACTAATTTGGAAAATTAACGAACGAAGATGAAAATAAACTAACCTAAGGCAACTAACAAGCTAGGAAAAACCTAAATCACTACGGGAAAACATAATTAGGTATCGGGAATCCTACAACGTTGACTAAATTAGAAACGTGACGTTTATTTGAAAATTACGCGAGTGCGCAAAATAAAACGTGAATTTTATGCTACGAGAGGTCTACGGCTGTAAAAATAATTTTTCTATGTTCTAAATGACAAAAGAAAATTTTTGAGAAAGAAAAATATTTTTTTTTACTTTTTTTATAATGAATTAAAACTAAAATAATCAAACAAATCCTAAAAAAATAGTGAAACTATTTGGAAAATTACGAAAATTTTTAGTAAAATCTAATATACTAACAAGAAGGTAGGAAAAATAAGACAATGAAATAAGCAGTGCAAATAAGGAGAGAATAAGCAATACAGAAACTAAACTAGCAAATAAGCTAATGAAACAATACTATGTTAAATATACAACTGAAGGAAGAAATAACAAAAAGAAAGAGTAGCTCAGATGGTATGGTGTTGTGGTTTGTGAGCTGTGAGACCCAGGTTCGACTCCTGGGTGTTGCACTTTTATTCTTTTATTTTTGTTTTTAACTTTTCTCTTGCAAAATACTTTAACAACAATTTCAACATACAATACTTCAACCACAAAAGCCAAAGGGCCAAATAAGTGCAATAAACAAACAAGAACAACCAAAACAGCTGATAAACAATTTATAACTACAACTAATAGCAACGAGGATCAAACCGAGAGATCAACAACAAAAAGCTCAGCTAATTTGAGTATACCAGCAGCTATGGCTGCTAGGGGCAAGTTTTGGGAGCTAAATTTAGGCTAACAAATAAGCATGAAAAACTAAGATAAGTTTAATTAATCAAAATCTATACTACTAAAAACTTGTATGCCAAGGATAAAAGGCCAATTCAAACTGAAGCATGCCTAAAATCTAAGCTGAATGGGGCTGGTTGGGACAGTAGGCTGCTGATGTAGCAGGTTCTAGGGAGCTATTTGGTGGAGCAAATAAGCTGTACAGACATAAACTAATGCTACGACAAGTTAAAACTAAGAAACTAGAGCTAGGGTACTACCTATACAAGCAGTGTTGAGTATTTTGAGCTATAACTAAGCTAAGGGAATACCCAGTTAACTCTACCAGAAAATGAAAACTTTGAAATAAACAGCTTTGGGGAGGGGCTGACTTGGGACTAAAACTATGCGAAAACAAACAAACTAGTGGGAAACATGCAACGGGGAAATAAGGGGAGTCCTAAAAACTATAGTGAAACAGATAATAAGCAGTCAAACTTAACTAGAAAAGTACTTAACAAGCTTAACTAAACCTAAACTAAGGCTGCAAAAAAAACTGATGTATAACCTTACAAACTACCCATTCAAACTTACAACAGCTTAGCATACTAACTTATGAAAAATTAAATTGAGCAAGAAAACCATAAATTAGAATGACTCAAAAAGAAGTCAGTCGAGCCAAACATTCCTACTGAGCTTATCAGTTAGGATTTCAAAAAAAACTTAAGCTGATACTTTGATAGTTAACTGCATACTACACTTTAACTAACTCAAAACAGAATTAAGGATAATGATAAGTAATAAAAAAATCAAAACGGGAAGATAAAAGAACTTTTAACTTTCATTGAATTGAAAAACACAAGATACTTTGAAACATTAAGGAGACTAAAATCTTTTAATACATGACTGCTAAATAAGAACCTTAATCACTTGATTGCAAACAAAACCTAAAAATTGACTAACTATTAAAAAAAACTAAGAATGACTGACTGCCTTTGTGGCTTACAAATCTCATTCTATTTATACTACCAATTCTAGGGTTTCTTGGCTTCTTTTTGTCCTTTTCTTCTGTGCTTCTGTTGTGAGTGAGGAGTAAGCAAAAGATTCGTTTGTACTTCTTGAAAACAATACCCACCATTGGATCGCCTTGGGTATCAACCTTGCAATCACAGCCATTGAGCTCAAACTTGGCGCCAATTTTAAGTTGTGGATTGATGACATGGAAGGGAGGTAGGTACGGGTTGTGTGAGGGATTGGGGAAGTAGTGGGATTGGGGAATGGGTTGGAGGACAGAGGAGATGAAAGTGATGGTGGATATGGTGATGGGGGGGTTGGAGTTTTGCAGTCACGGGGGTGGAGGGATGAAGGGGATGGTTTGATTTTTGACCGGTCAATGCAAGGTTTTTATTAATAAAAATGTGTTTTGGGCTTTTGGGCATAAATGGGCCTTGGGAAGGTTTAGTTGGGCTGATGTTGGATTAGTTTTATTTGTGGTGGGCTGGAAATTGTTGTGTTGTAATATCAAGGGTTCGTTTGATATAGATACTTCACAAGGACCATTTTTGCAATAAGTTGAAACTTCAAGGACCATTTCTGCCATTTCTTCAAAATCACTCCAAGGGCTATTTGTGTCCACCATTTATTTCCCAAGGACCTTTGTTGCATATTCTCCAAAGAAAGATCACCCAGGGACCAATTCTGCCAAATTTGCAAAGTATAGGGACCAAACATGCCAATTATGAAATTCCAAAGGTTTAACTTGAAATCTTTTGAAAACATTTTACCCAAAGATCATTTGCGTTTTCATTTAACTTTTAAAGAGTTTGGGTTGACTTTTCTTTAAAATAAATGCCCAGGGACTAGTTGTGTAAAATTTTGATAGTTGGGGGACTGAAACTGCCAATTATGCAAATTTTGTTTGTTTTTTGTTTGTTTTCACTCGTTTTGCATCAGAAACATATAAAACACGATCTTTGGGATTTTCTTCGTATTTTGGTGCATTTTTTAGTGTTTTTAATCGTTTTGCAGTTCAAATTTGACTAAAAATGATGAGTATTTACACACTCATCAAAATCATTTAATAATTATGGTAGGTGGTGTTAGATGGCACTGTGAGATGATGGTGGTGTTGGTGGTGGTAGTATCAGTGAAAATGTTTATTATGCCCTCTTACCAAAAAGTAAAATGGGTGTTGACCAAAATAAAACAAATCAAGGGAATTGTTTGATGCAAAAAACATGAAGAATGGACTCACGATGACACCAAGGTCATGGTACGACCCAAGATGATGTTTTTGAACAAGTTTAAGGACCAACGGTGAATAAATACATGTTTTATCGTTCAGACCCCCAAAAATATCGAATTGTTGAATTTCGTATGATCAACAATGATGATGTTATGAAACAATCACGTTACTGATTGGAAGTGGCATTGTTTTGGTTTGGCCAAAACTGTGTTGGTTTCTATTTCAAAAAATTCAAACTACAACGATGATCACATTTAAAGATTCAATTGCATGTAGCAGGTCAGCTTTGTTCGAAATTATAAGTTTATGTCAATTAATTTTAGAAATTATCTAATTCTTTTTTTTTTTAATATGTGTGGAAAACTAGAAGGGTAATTTACCGGTTTTTCGTTTAATTATCTTTGAAACTTTTACATGTAATCGACAATTGAAACTAATAGACAATAAATAATATGCAAGATGAAGAAAGAAACGATCAAACCACAACACGGATGTTTATAGTGGTTCAGCTGTAAGGACTCTTTTTACTTGCCCTACTCCACTCCCCGAGTATCCAACTCGAGAGTTTTTCTTCACTAGTCAACAAGCTCCTTTCACTGGCAGAGAAAACCTTACACACGTTGCTTACACTTTTCCCGGTACAAAACTAAATACCGGGTTCTAGTTCGAGGTAGAACCAACCTAATTTCGCCTATACAATATTTTCGACACTAAGCTAGATGTCGAGTTCTTTCACACGGGTACAACCACTCCCTTCACTCTAAGTATTTTAAGGACTAAAATACTAACCACAACCTACTGAATGAATACAATCAAGAGATGTATAAAATATACAAGTTTACACAATGCTAATGCTAACAAGCCTTGCAACGTCGTGTTGAAACTTGTAGACTTTCATATGAACTTGTGATCTTCTTGCTACAAAAGAATCTCACACAAATGAAAATGTTACTGAGTTAGATTAATGAAATGAGAGTGTATATGCAAAATATGATTGTAAGTTGTGAATGATTTCTTGGATTTTGCTTGCTATTTATAGGGGAGAACCTCAGCCAAGCCACAGATCCGGCGAAACCCTTTTGAGGGTTCCGTCCGTGTATCCCCAGGGTTCCGTCATGTCTGACAGAAAATCCTCCAAGAAATCTAACTCAAATCTAACCAAAATATTCTCAAGATCTTCCAAAGTCAACTACAAGATTGTAGTGTGTAAATCGACACAAAATATATGATGTGACAAATCACTTAAGAGAATATTTGATGATGCAATGCATGATGTTTATGTATATTTCTATTTTTAGAATATTATGTAAATAAAAGTAAACTTGTAAAATAAAAGTAAACTTGTAAAATGTTTATGTAGCTACTTAGAATGTATGTATGAAATGTTTTAAAGTGTTTGAAAGCTTACAACTTAATAAGACACATTAATTAGTAAAACTTACTAAAAATATTTTCGACACTTAAAGTGTTACTAACGTTTAACTTATGAAACATGTAGAAAATGTATTGTTAACTTTGAAATAAAGTTTATGTATGAAAGACTTATGCTATATTTATGTTTTGCTAAAAATAAAGTTTATACTCTGTCGTTAACAAAATTTAGCAAAGATCGTAAAATATAAATAACGTTTTTAGGTGATATTTTGTTTACTTTTGAAGTCTTCTTTTTAGAGTTAATTACATTTTTGGTCCTTATGGTTTACCGGGTATAACAGTTTTAGTCCAATAGTTTAAAAAGTAATGGATCCAGTCCAAAATCCGACGACCCATAACAGTTTTAGACCAATTTTTTCTTGAATGTTAGTTTGACCAGTTTAGACATATGAAATGACTAAGATACCCTTATCTTAATGTACCAAAAGTGTTACACTCGGCAAATCATAAGGACCAAAAATGTAGTTAACACATTAATTTATAAAACTAAAAAGATAAACTTTTAACAAATAAATTTTTTTATAAAAACTAAAAACTATATAAAATACTTAAAATAAATTCTGAAATTTTGATCACAACTAAACTTAAGTAAGAACTAATTTTTAAAAATAAAAACTGAATTTTAAAATTCTCGAAGCTATTCATTAAAAGGAATAAACAAAACTGCTTTACAAATACTTAAATAATATTAAAAAAATATAAAAAGTCTACAAAAGTAATAAGGCTCCTAACATTAAAGGGAATAGTTGTGTTCGTATTTTAGTTGCGGAATATGTTTCCATAGGCTGACTTAGATTTCCCAAGGGTGTTTTGGATTTGCATATTTCTAGCTTGTGTTACCGACTTGTATAAACTTCAATATAAGCACCTATTGACGTGCTGATTCAAAATTTGCTTAATTAATCAAAATATAAGCATATAAGCCCATATATATGCGGTCCTTTTTTAGCAAGCAAATAAGCAAATGAGATATTTTTCTAAGAGAAAATGTCGATGTATATTTTAAAAGGGTGTTTAAGATTGTGTTTTGGTGAAGATTATACATATTATTGTATTATTATACTTCATATAATGATATCTCGAGTGTGCTTTAATTGTAACATGCCACTATGTAAAGCTGATATCTCGAGTGTCCACATTTGCATCCTAGCTAAAAATAAAGTAAGAAAAATAATAAATTAATGAAACTATTGGACTAAAAGTGAGACACTCGACAAACCACAAAGACCAAAAATAATGTAGTTAACTCTTTTATTTAACAATATAGACGAAAATACAAAAATGCCCTCGGATTTAACGGTCAAAATTTGTCAAACTAACGGTTAACGAAAAATTGGACTAAACCTATTACCGGTCGTCGGATATTGGACTGGATCCGTTACTTTTTAAACAATTGGACTAAAATCGTTATACCCGGTAAAACACAAGGACCGAAAATGTAGTTAACTCTTTTTTTTTACTTTGATCTTATATATTTTTGTTTGTATTATATGTTACTTGATGCAAACTATATGAATGAATTGGATTTTAGAGGGCTAGGTACCATAACTTCATAACACCAAAAAAGTACCGCCAACTCAACTTTAATATTTTAACATCAACACCCTTATCATAACACTACTTAACAATACCTTTTGAGACCCGTCTTTTTTTTATAAAAATTATAAATTACAAATTAACCCCTTAACTAATATTAAATAACCCCTTAATTAATATTTCATTCATTAAATAAAAACTAGCAGGGTACCCGAGCATTGCAGCGACGGGTACCCTGAAATTAAATTTTCCGGTGAATCATGTATTTTATTTTATTATGTTTATTTTGACAATAAATTTACGGATGTCAAGAATTTCGTTTAGCCCGTGCCCGTTCGGGCTCGTGCCCGTTTGGCCCGCACCCATTCGGGCTCAACCCCATTTGGCCCGTTGCCCGTTCGGGCTTGAATATTTGTATAATGTGCTTTATTATTTATATTAGTCACATTTAATATAGAAATTATGTTTAAATTTGTTGTACAATATGCTTGATAATTTGATTTCTTATGTAAGGGGTGTTTTAATAACTGTATTAACTGTATTTATTGACCAGTTAATTAATTAACAACATTAAATAGCATTAATATGATGTTTTTTTATTAATGTGTGCATTAAAGTGATGTACACTATGCTTCTTGTCTTGTAAGTCTGAAAATTATGTGAATTAAAGTGGTGTACACTATGCTTCTTTTCTTGCAAGTCTTAAAAGATTATAAGCATTGAAAGCTATACTTGTAACCACCCAGACTTTTTTAAGACACTTAAATTTCTAGACTTTTAGTTATATGTGTATGCATCTTTCCTATTAAATAACTGTTTTTGGTCCTTGATAAGTCTCGTATTATACATATTTATACCCTTAATAATAGGTAAATTATATAGAAAATAACCTTATTACTAGGACTTTTGGTACTTAATATGTGAATGAATGTGTAGGATTGGAGATTGGTGAAATGATGCAAGAAGCACAAGAAATGAATAACTCGAGATAATTATTATTTGTTTGAACAAAAGCACGCCGATCTTATGGAGAAAGCGCGCCTCTTAAATGCACCTTTGGTCAACTATACAAACACGAGTCAAACAATCAAGTACGCCGGTTATATGCAGAAAGAGCGCCGGTTACGTAATAGAGATGCCTGCCAGTTTTACACCAATTGTGCAGCGAACTTTTAATGACAGTTATGCATTTCTACATTAATGAGCCACATCAATGAAGAGGCCGATCATTTACTTCTCATTACTCACCAGGGACGTATTAGGGTTGCCTTTGCACTATAAATAAAGGTCCAAATCGGAGTTATACACACACCTTAGTCAAGAATAATCTCTTGATCACTAAGAAGTAATTTAGTAGTGGTTTGCACCAAAACCACTAGCTAAGGAGTTGGAGTCAGTACTACACTTGGAGCACGAGAATCTTTGGTATAAACTCGTTGTTATAATGGAATTATCTGTTTACATGTTTTACTTTATTAAGAGTTTGGAGTAGTAACTTTATGTTTATTTGAGGCACTTCTGCCATGATTATTATAAGTACTGTATCATGGATATTGAATCTTTGATATATGCATTTGATATGTCACTGTTTAGTCTCTTATCATTTGTCTTGATTGGTCATTGTTATTGCCTAAAGGTCGAAAGATTCAATCATGTTGATTATATTATGAATTGTCTGTCTATAACAAGTCATTATTATGCTTGTAAGAATTGCTTAATAAAACAAATGAACCTTGACTATGACACGTTTAAGGGCTAGTCTCATGTCTAACGGTTTAACTAGAAGAAATGCATATATAATACTTCATACTTGGACCACACTTTATGCATTATGTGTTTATAGAATCAAAGGCCAAAGGAGATTCTTTTACATAGGATAGATATACTAGTTTACATGATCAACCATCATGCTTTACTTCTATGCTTTGTCCATGTACATTCTGCGATACTATTGCTTATGATTCTCATGTGCTCAGCCTTGAATAAACATACTTTTGAATCAATTGGGAAAAACATTACAAAAATCTTAAATCCAACAAACACGGTTTTAGTGATAAGTGACAACCATTGGACTCTAATTTTGTTGATCATAGCTAGCATAAGGAACCATTACCTCTCTTGGGATGACCTGGTCTTACCTAAATCCTTTACTATTAACGGGGGTTATACTTTTACCCATGTGTTTTGTGTATTAAGGAAATGGTGAAACTTGTCTTATAAATTTAAAGCTTTCGAAACACATCAAAGTTTTTGGCACCGCTGCCGGGGAGGTCAATTTGATCTTTATGTTAGTTTTTACTTACTTAATACAAAGTTTTATTACAAAAATTTGGAAGAATTTGGACTTTGAGAAACAAAGAATGCCGGTTTTACACATAAAACCGCGGTATTTTTAGTACAGTTGGAAAAACAGTTGGATTTAATTTCAAAACCCCCAAAACAAACTTGTATAATGCTTTATCCAGGTTTTGAGAACATCTGAATTACTGCATAAGTATAAATTGCACATTATAATAAAAAATACAAAAATATTTTGCTTTTGCTTTTTAATTGTTTGCTTAAGAATGTTATACTGGATTGCTCTTATGAATAAGATGATAATTGCAATATGTTTTTGTTAATACAAAAGTTGGGCGTTCTTAGTTTGGGCTCTTGCTCTCGTACCAATTCGCTTCTTAATGCTTGAAACCTGCGCACTAAGAAAGTAAACAACACCGTTAGGCTTATCGTGGGATTGTCTCCCATGATTAGACTCTGGCGTGAGAGTAAGTAATCGGTTTAAGGTTCTCGTAAAGAGTTTAGGGTTTGTGAATCGTACCTTTAATGAGAATTATGTCATTCCTTATATAGGCGCAGAATCCTTGTAGGTTTCGTGCTCCTTACGTTTCGCACACGTGGTACTTATCCGGTTTAAGGATATCTATTCCATAGATAGGAGATCCTTATCTAAACCGTATATATTTTAGTTGGGTTTGGGCTTACGTGAGCCTATTCCCATTATTGGCGCGGCCCAAGTTATAATAGCCCACGCATGGTGGCTTTGGGCCTTAATAATGTTTATCGTTTGGGCTCGTGGCCCAAATATAGACTATACGTCATCATGTCCCCCCAGACTAGTGTGCGCGACTCATAGCCGCAGATGCTAGACTAGTTAGAACAACGGTAAGCGTGGCGGGAGGAATTTTGAATATTGCCGCCCAATATTGAGGACTATGTATCTAGCCCAAGATAATCCAAAGAAATGCCTCGAATCGGGGGTTGTGCCCACGTGTCCCTTGGAAAATGGGAAAAAGTGCTTGTACATTTCGTATTCTAGCCACTCGTTTTGTTAGTGGGATCCACGTGGCCTTCATCTAGGGTTTTTTGGTTACCTATATAAGAGTCACCGCCTCCCTTTACCGAAAACACACAGTAAAAACACACATTCACCATTGCACATTTCTTCAAAGCGTATTTTCAAAGAAATCAGCTGTTTTATTAGGTAACTGAGCGTGCGCCTCTTAGTATATCTTTTAAAAAATGGTTGCTCAGTTGGATGAGTTTTGCTCTGCGATGAGTGAGGATGATGTTCGTCAGTTTTCATCTGATTACTTCATTCCTCTGGATGTACACCCAGAGGCTCCAGACGTCGATGCGTGTATAGCCGATTTCCCCGAATGGAAGATAGGGCTATACACGCGCTTTTTTGAGTGCGCTAATTATCGCGTACCAATATCCATTTTCTTGAGCAATGTGCTCAATTTCTATCGCCTTCATATCTCACAGCTGCACTGTATAGGTGCGGCAAAGATATCGAATTTTGAAGTAAACTGTCGTTTACTTGCGATAGAACCAACTGTTGACCTATTCCGCGCCTTTTACCACACAACGTGGTCGCATGGATGGGTATCCTTTGCCAAGCGCGCGGGGAGCCTTCAGTGCTATACCGAGAAGGTATATTCCCTGAGGCATTGGAGGGAGTATTTTTTCTAGGTGGATGATGTGGTGCTTCCATCACCATTTGAGTTTTATACTCAAGACAAATTGGCGAGGGATGGGCGCCCCGCACCCGGTTCATATAGTTTGGCAGATGCGCAGACCATTGATGCCAACCGCATCCCCATTAACCCTTATCCTGAGGAGTTTTTGGTGCATGTGGGGTTGAGTCGCAGCTATTTCGGGGGTGCTGACGAGGTGCCAACCTTCATTGATGAGGAAGGCCGGGGTGGGTGTTCATCCCTTTTTATTGTTCGCTTCCAATAATGTAAGTTTTTCTGTATGCGCGCTTTTAATAACTAATCTCTGTTTTGTTGTTTGTCCTGTGTTTCGCAGAGATGGATTTGTTTGCGGTGGTAAAGTTGGAGAAGCCAAAGCAGGTGACCGTCGGTGTGCGTCCTCTGAGGGAGAACGAGCAACCGCTGTTAGAAGCGACTGCGGGTCATCTGACCGTATTGGGGCCAGTTGCGCATGAAGATTCGCCCCCTCTTCTTGTAACGCCAGTGCAGAGCGTGGCACCAGCTGTGGAGTCTGCGCATGTGGAGGAAGTGCAGACTGAATCTTCTGACAGCGTAGAGGTGCTGAAGCCTGAGGAGGTGCTGAAGCCTAAGGAGGTGGCGCAAAATCTTAAGCGCAAGGGAGAGGCTGGTAGTAGCGGTACTTCCAAAAGGAGGCGCCATCTGATCGCGGATGTAGAGTCATCTGCTGAGGAGGATACATCCGCTTCTGGCGCGGATAAGAAGACTGCAAAGGCCTCTCCATTTCTGTAGGTAATCTTCCTCATGCTTTGTATTTTTTTATTACTTTGTCTTAATATGTGCTAACTGTTTTCCTCATTTATTGTAGCGACTATGCTGCGAAGGATGATGCGGCCTTTGTGGATACTGTGGTCCCTCCTCAGAATGAAAACAATGAGGAGGGAGTGAAGGTGGGTGAGGACGTATCTGCGTAGCAGTTATTGGTGGAGTTGGCTGCTACTACTGAGCGTCAAACTGAGCTAGTTGCTCAGTTGAAAACGAGATACATCAGGGAGAGTAGCACTCTTGCCTAGAAAGATGCAGAGATAGCTCTCCTCCGTGCGCAGCTGGCGGAAGTGCAAGCGGAGCTGGGGTCTTTCAAAGCGCACGCGGACAAGGTAACTACTGAGAAGTTGACCGCGATGGCTGAGCTGCAACAAGCGCGTGGGGATCTTCATCAGTTTAGGGCCAACCTTACCTGGGCGGTAAGGTATCTTGAGGAGAAGAAGGAGGAACATTTTGCGAACATCAATGAGTTCAAGGTGCGCATGGAGAAGATCATTCAGGTGCAGGAGGAGAAGCTGCGTGGCCTGAGTATAGACTATGATGAGGAATTATACCCTCATCTGATGTCTACCATAGTTGAGCGCATGTACGTCCTTACATATTTTCCTGCAGTGTTGTCTTATTATATTTGTTGGTTTGTTTCTTTTAATACAAGTTGTTCTTGTTGATGTAGGTGGTTGATCAGTCATGGGTTGCGCTTGGCTGCTTTGGGCACCTTGGAGTCTCCAGAAGTGTTGGGGACCTTTGGAAAGGTGGTGGAGTACGCCGTAGAGCGTGGGAGGGCTCAAGCTATGGGAGCTCCATGAGGCCAAGGCGTTGAACGTGGCACTAACTGAGGTGCCCGGCTACAACGCAAGTGCTTATGACGAGCTGATGCAGGCCATGGAGGGGATGAAGCTTCTTGAGCTTCCGCATATTGCACAGCTGGAGCGCGACCAGGATAACCCCATAAAGGTAATTATGGAGCGGTTGACCCTGGGGAGCCATATCTTGGAGGATGCAGAAGCGCAGCCAGACTACTTCCTTAAGCCTGACGAGTCGCAGCTGCAGGTTCCTGTTTTTGTGCAGCCACGCCATATGCTGAATCCTTTTGCTCTAGAGAAGGAGATTCCTCTGAAGGAGGTATTGGAACGACACGCAGAGAGAGCTGCCCATAAAAAGGGTATTAAGGGCAAGGCCGTCTTATGCGGTGTAGGCGCTGCACATGTTCCCCGGTCTGATGGGATTCCTGTTAGTGCGACGACCGTATCGCCTAAGGATGCGTTGCTCTTGAGAACGCTTCAAGAGGCAGGAAGCTCCGCTGCACCAGAAGATAGTCCTGAGCATCGTCATAGCATATAGGCTTTTGTGACTTGTATATTTATTGTATAAATAACAAAGTGTTTCTTTTGCATGTAATGGTAGTTGTCTTTTTATGTAAAAAGATTAAATAAGATTCTCTTTTAAATTAAGTGCGTGACTTAAGATAAATTATGAGAATAAACTTGCATTAATTTTTGCAAAGTTTTATTATGTGACCAAGAGTCTTGGCTCGTTATTTGCTAAGCTTTGTATAGTGTACTTGATACTTGCGCATCCTTCGTGGGACGCGCAAGGGAAACTTACCTCAACATCTCAAAAGTAAGGCGCTTTAGCAAGGATGCGTGATCCAATGTTGATGGGTTTGCAACCCTCTTACTCAACGAGTGAATTAGTAGGTTTACTCATCCTTTATGCCTTCGTGGGTCTTAATAAGTGCATGCACGCCATGTAGGCAAAAATAGAATACAACAATATTGACATATATAAAGAATCTATGCAATAAAGTGAAATGCGTTATGGAGTTAGCTAGAAACCATAACATTTTATTGATACTTGCAAGTTTTTGAAAAAATAAAAGACAATTCCTAATATAGAAAAGAAAAAACAAACAATTATTGGGTACGTACTAAAGTGCAAAGTTGTCTGTTTATGGGCCGTAGCCTTTCCTAAAGATAGCATCTTTTGAGATTGCAGATATTCCAGGTGCGCGCTAGGTCGTGACCTTGCATATCGCGTAACCTGTATGCACCATTGCCTAGCGCATCGGTGACCTCGTAGGGTCCTTCCCATTTGGGTCCGAGCTTGCCTGTGTCTTCTGCGTGGCTTGCGTCATTAACGCGGTATACAAAGTCTCCTAGCCTGAAGGAAGTGTGTCTGACCTTTGTATCATAGTACTTCTTCATTTTTGCCTTAGCCTTTGTTTCGCGTATAGCTGCTCGTTCACGTCTTTCTTCCAGTAAATCCAAGTCTATGCGCCGCTCCTCGTCATTTGTTGTGACGTTGACCTCTGCTGTTCGTATAGTTGGCATTCCTATCTCAGCTGGTATGACGGCTTCTGTTCCGTAGACAAGGGAGAATGGTGTATCTCCAGTACTGGTTTTGATTGTGGTGCGATGCACCCATAAGACATGTGATAGCTCGTCCACCCACTTTCCTTTATGCCTGTCTAGGCGCGCTTTTATTCCTTCACCTAGACTGCGATTTGCGCGCTCAACTAAACCATTGGTTTGTGGGTGTTTTACTGAAGCGAAGTGTTGTGTGATGTTCAATTGCGCGCACCAGTCTTTGAATGGGTTGTCGCAGAACTGCTTCCCATTGTCTGATATGATCTCTCCAGGAAGTCCGAAGCGATAGACAATGTTATCCCATACAAAGCGTTTGACCTGGTTGCCCGTGATACTCACGACCGCCTTTGCTTCAATCCACTTCGTAAAGTAGTCGATAGCTACGATGAGGAATTTTAACCCTCCTGCTACAACTGGAAAAGGTCCTGCGATGTCAATTCCCCATTTGTAGAATGGCCATGGTGAGGTAATGGGTGTTAGCTCTTGTTGTGGTTGGCGCGGAATTGGCATGTGTACTTGGCAATTGCTGCATTTCTTTATCATGTCGCGCGCGTCGCGGTGCATAGTTGGCCAATAATACCCCGACCGTAGAGCGCGCGCTACAACAGATCGTGGCCCTGAGTGCATGCTACATGATCCAGCGTGGATTTCTCGGAGTACATAGTCTGCTTGAAGAGGTCCAACACATCGGAGCCAAGGTTGCAAGAAAGAACGTCGATAGAGGATATTGTCCCGTAGTTCAAATCGTTGCGCTGTGCGCCGCACTCTTCGAGCGTCCTTATGATCTTGTGGTAAGACTCCTTTGTTAATGAATTTGGTGATAGGTGTCATCCATGTAGGATCTTGTTCTTCTATCCCTGTGGATACTTCCATCTCCAAGATTGACTTGTTTTGTAAGGTTTCTACCAATACCTGTTTTGATAAGTGCG
This sequence comes from Artemisia argyi, assembly GCA_030686995.1. Lineage (NCBI taxonomy): Eukaryota > Viridiplantae > Streptophyta > Magnoliopsida > Asterales > Asteraceae > Artemisia > Artemisia argyi. Next base: position 154,027,961 of record CM060706.1, on the reverse strand, counting down.
CAAAGCTTGTGGATGCAATCTTGCTAAGCGCATCAGCCTTCCTGTTGTCCCCTCTAGGTACTTGTTTTATTGTGAACCTATCAAAGTTCTGAATTAAGGACTTGGTCTTATCCAGGTATTGGATCATGTGTTCGTCCTTGGCTTCATATTCACCTAGCACATGGTTAGCGACTAGCCTAGAATCTACGTTTGCTTTCAGGTTGCGCACACCCATTTGGATTGCAATACGCAGTCCAGCGAGTAGGGCTTCGTATTCTGCCTCATTGTTTGTGGCTGTGAATTCGAAGCGCAGCGCATAGGTGAATTCCATACCTTCTGGATTAGTAAGAATAAGGTCTGCGCCTATTCCATCTACGCATGAGGATCCATCTGTGAACAGAATCCAGGGTTCCTATAGATCTGTTTTGGTTGTTGAGGCTGGACTATCGGTATCTGGCTTTTCAACAATGAAATCAGCTAATATCTGCCCCTTGATTGCGGTGCGCTGTCTATATGAGATGTTATACTCGTTTAACAACACACTCCACTTTTGTAGCCGTCCTGTTGCGTCAGGTTTAGAGATAACTTGTTTGATTGGCTGGTCTGTGATTACAGCTATTGGGTGTACTTGAAAGTATCAGCGCAGTCTTTTAGCTGCGAATACTAGAGCTAAGACCAGCTTTTCCATGGCACTATAGTTAGTCTCTGTCTTTTTCAATGCTTTGCTTACAAAGTATATGGGTGTCTGGACAGAGTTTCTGTCCGTCAATAGTACTGCGCTAACTGCTCCATGAGTTTCAGATAAGTACATTATTAGCTCTTCCCCTGGTCGCGGTGCGACAAGTTTGGGGAGTGATGCCAGATGTTGTTTGAGCTGTTGGAAAGCTTCTTCTGCTTCCTCAGTCCAACGAAAGTCTCCCTTTTTAGTGCACTTCGTGAGTGTTTTAAAGAGAGGGAGTGATTTGTCTGCTGATTTAGATAAGAAACGGTTCAGCCCCGCTAGTTTTCCGTTTAATGACTGGACTTCTTTGAGTGTGCGCGGCGAGGGAAGATCAATAACAGCTTTTGTTTTTTCCGGGCAAGGCTTGACTCCATCAGGTTCTATTAAGTATCCGAGGAACATGCCTTCTGTTGCACCAAAGGTGCACTTCTTGGGATTTAACTTCATGTTTATTTTTCCCAATGTTTTGAACGTTTCCTCAATGTCGCGCACCAATTCATCCTCTGTGTGGCTCTTGATGACAAGGTCGTCGACGTAGACTTCCAAGTTTCGACCTACTTGTTTTTCGAAAGTGGTGTCCACCAGTCGCCGGTATGTTGCGCCTGCGTTCTTTAGGCCAAAAGGCATTTTTGTGTAGCAATAGACCCCTGGACTGGTGTGGAAAGCTGTTTTTTCTTCATCCTCAACTGCCATCTGGATTTGATGGTACCCTTTGTATGCGTCTAGGAAGCACTTAAAAGGATATCCGCATAGGGATTCTACCTTCCAGTCTATCTCTGGCAGTGGATAGCAGTCCTGTGGACATGCTTTGTTAAGGTCAGTGAAGTCTACGCACATTCTCCAACTGCCATCACTCTTCTTTACCATCACTGGATTAGAAAGCAAGTCGTGATAGTATACTTCGCACATGATGCCTGCGTCTACGAGTTTGTGTACTTCTTCCAGAATAGCTTTTGCAAGATCTGGGGCCTGGCCACGCTTCTTCTATCGTATTGGGGGATATCCTTGTCGGATTTGTAGCTTGTGCTCCGTGATAGAGCGTGGCACTCCGGTCATGTGCTTTGGTTCCCATGCAAAGATATCTAGGTTCTTTTGCAAGAATGCGCACACAGCTGCTTTACCTTTGTCAGATAAAGATCCTCCAATCGAAATTTGTTGATCTGGGTAATCGGGGTGAATAACGACCTTTAGGTTTGGTGTTTTTTCTGTGCGCTGTTCTGGAATATTCTCCACCTCAGTGGTTACTGCGTTGCACTCTTTTTGTGGTGCCGTGGTGTTGTAGAGGGTAACAACTCCTACTTCCACTAGAAATTTGAGCATCCCATGTGTTGTGGATGGTACAACGCGCATGGATGATATTCCAGGTCTCCCAATGATGCCATTGTATGGTGAGGGAGACTTGATTACCATGAAATTATTCCATGTTGCTGTTGAGTGTTGTTCATCGCCCACAACTACTAGCAAGCGCAATTGTCCCATAGGCCAAATCTTTTCTCCTGTGAATCCAGTCAGCGACGTTGTAGCTGGTACCAATTGACTTTGGATCTCAGGTCGTAGCCTTTTGAAGCAATGCTCATATAGAATATCTGCGGATGCCCCTCCATCGATATACATGCGGTGAATTTCGTGTCCCCCCGTATGTATCTCAATAGTTAGTGGCTCCACTACTGCGTTGTCCGCAGCTAAAGTTGGGAAGGATATATTCTTTTCTGAAGAGAACCTTTGACTGACTTTTTGTTTTGTTTTGCGTTGCCATGACTGTATCATGTAGATGACGTCCGCTTTGTCTTTGGAAGGTTCTTTTTTGCCCCCATTCCTTTGTTTGTCCTTCCCTTCTTTAATGTTTTTTACAAGGTGGTCCATTCTGCCTTCCCTTACTAATTTTTCAATTAGTTGTCGTAGTTGGACGCACTCGTTAGTTGTATGGCGTTTTTGGCCATGGTATTCGCAGTATCCATTCCCTATGCGCTTGTCCTCTGCGATAATTCCCGCTGCAGTTGCTATTCTGATCGTTGGATTGTCTCCTAGGCTGTTCTTGTTGCCTATAATTTGAGTAGCCTTTTTTGCTGTCCGCAGCGGCTGCTTCTCCTTGTATGAAGGATCTGGTGCGCTTCATTAGCTCATCGAAGGTTTGGGGAACCTTGTCGTTTAGCTTCCGAATGAGTTCAGGGTTATCAATCCCATTCATGAACCCTGAAATTTTTAGGACTTCGGGACACGCTTTGACATGTATGCACTCATCTTTAAAGCGTTCCACATAAGCACTGGTTGATTCCCCTTGGCGATGTTTTACTCTGGCTAGTTCAACAGGGTTTTTAGCGCACTTATTTCTTTGGGTGAAGTTTAAACGGAATGCTTTCCGTAATTCTTCAAACCCGCCAATGCTCCGTCGTGGGAGCTTACTAAACCACGTGCGCGCATTCCCTACTAAGGTGGAATTAAACATATGGCACCACACAGGTTGTGGCCAATTTTCGATGGTAGCGGCCGACTCGAAAATTTTTAGGTGATCATCCGGGTCACCTGTTCCATCATATGTTTTGACATTAGCGGGCATGCGCCTCCTTTTGCGATCGGAGTAATCGCTGATGCGTCGTGTAAATGCATCGACTTTCTGGTGACACCACGGAAGAGACATGTCTTCGTCTTCTTCTTCGCGACGTCTTCCTCTAGATTTCCAGTGTCCTGTTTCCCTATCCTCGTTGTCCGAGGAGTCATTAGAGGAAGAGTAATCTCTTTTGCGACGCTTGCGCCGACTTCCTTCAGAGGAAGAGCTTGAGGGGCTTTCACTTGGGGATATTCTTCTCCCTGTTCTTTCATGAATTCTTTTGCTCCCAGACCTGGAGGAACCCTCGCTTGGTGAGTGTTGAGGTCCTAATCTATCCTGTATCCCTCGACTACCAAGTCTGGAATGAACATTGGTGCGCCTCTCGCCGTCTTCATATTCCTCTTAATATTGTGAGTCAGATATCGTACCCAGCCTATCATGGACAGTGGTACGTTTTTCATTGTTTTCGCGTCTTCCTCGTAGGTGGCGCGGTGGTGATGCTTCGCGTTTAGGGTCGAAGTTGAGCCGGGCTTGCAGACTCGTATTCGACCTTCTCCTAGCTTCTTCTAGAATAAGGGCGGTTATAGTTTCATAATTTTGGGATACAAAATTACTCAGCGTTAAGTCGGGTACGTCCTCATTTGCTGCAAGAATATATGCCTCAGTATTGGGTACCCTATCCCTGTTAGGTGCGCCAGGTGGCACAGTATTGTCCACTGTAGGTGCCGTCTGGTGAGGAGTATTGATGAGGGTGCGCTGGAGTTCTTCAACGCTTGGGACTACGGTGGTGACGTGGGTAGCCCTTACAGGCAATTCCACCACTGGGAGAGGTTGAGTAGGTCCCGTTTCTTGGTGACTAGGCATATTGATTGTCCCAGAAGCCTGCCTAGGGGTTGAATCTTGTTGATTCTTCCTCTGGGAGTCACGTGTTTTTTCCACCTGCGGAGTCCGCTGACTTGAATTTTTACTCTTTGTCATTCTAGTTTCTTGACTCTTGGTGTGTGTGTCCCACGGATGGCGCCACTTGTTGATACAAAAGTTGGGCGTTCTTAGTTTGGGCTCTTGCTCTCGTACCAATTCGCTTCTTAATGCTTGAAACCTGCGCACTAAGAAAGTAAACAACACCGTTAGGCTTATCGTGGGATTGTCTCCCACGATTAGACTCCGGCGTGAGAGTAAGTAATCGGTTTAAGGTTCTCGTAAAGAGTTTAGGGTTTGTGAATCGTACCTTTAATGAGAATTATGTCATTCCTTATATAGGCGCAGAATCCTTGTAGGTTTCGTGCTGCTTACGTTTCGCACACGTGGTGCTTATCCAGTTTAAGGATATCTATTCCATAGATAGGAGATCCTTATCTAAACCGTATATATTTTAGTTGGGTTTGGGCTTACGTGAGCCTATTCCTAGTATTGGTGCGGCCCAAGTTATAATAGCCCACACATGGTGGCTTTGGGCCTTAGTAATGTTTATCGTTTGGGCTCGTGGCCCAAATATAGACTATACGTCATCAGTTTTCAACTATTATATGAGTTTATGAATGATTTTATCTCTTGTGATGAACGGATAAAACCCAGAAACACGCCGGTTTTATTCCTAAGACCGCCGTATTTCTGGAAAAATTCAAATAAAACGGCTAGAAAGTCACGTAACCGCCACACTTTTCATAAAGTACGCTGAAGTTTTCTACAAAAATCTTTACAGAAGACTTGTTTCTCTTCTATGAGTATAAAACAAACGCATATCTTGACATACATAAGTTATATGAGACTATTTGAGTATGAATATGTGCTTATAACTTATTTGACTAATCTATTAATGTTTCATTTGATGTTTTTGCACATTTTAGCTATTTTAGCCATGAGTTAAAACAATTCGGACTTAGGAATCATGAATGATGAAAAAGACCAAGTGGAAAGCTAAAACACTTGTCAGGGAGAAATTACTTTTGAGGTTACAGCTGATAACAAGGAAAATGAACAAAGGATTCACACTTTTAACAGAATGGAAACTGAGGAATGTTATATGAAATTTATCACTCCTTGCTTTATTCAGAACAATTATGCTCATGGTGTTGTGGCTGACTTGGATTATAGCAGGAGTCTAATATCAAAGGACTTGATGAAGAAACTAGGGGTGAGCATTGAGGAAAAGGAGAATGGTAGGAAGGAGATCACTAAGAGATTGCTGGTGCAGATGAATAAGGACATATTCTTTGTTGAATTTGATGTTAACCCTAGTGATAGTGAATGGGAGCATAGTGTAATCTTAGGGAGAAATTTTCTAGAACAAACAAATGGAATTATAGACTTTTCCAAAGGTTTGCTAACTATTCACCCGGACATTAATGTACTTGGAAAGAGTTTCTGGAGAATGAATCCTTATGCCCCTGAGATAAATGAGAAAACTAAGGTATTTTTACTTCATAGGATTGGAAATGGAAGTGAAGTTGGGGAAAAATATGTAACACCATGTTATATTGAGGGATTGTTTGCCTCAGATGGAATTCTAGACCTTGACCAAGATAAGAACTTCATTTCCCAGGAATATGTGGTTACAATTGATTTAAAATATGAGGTTTTGGAAAATGGGGATAAGAAAATTGATAAGAAGTTGTCTATGAAACTGGTAGGAGAAACTATGGGAGATTATATTGAAAAAACCAAAAGCTATGAATTAGAGTTCTATGTTAACCCTGTTGAAGATGATGTGGAACCTGATGTGATATTAGGAAGAACATTCATGGAACACACCAGAAGCATGATTAATTACCAATATGGAGAATCACTTTGTGGGAAGAAGTTAATGAGGAAGGAGAAGTTGGTCCTAATAAGGAAGAAATTCCAACAACATCTATTTCTTCTCTTGACACCAAGAAGAAGCTGTCTGGTTCCTACAAGCTGAGTGACATCATGTCACCAGACCATTTCACTGCATGAAACAACAAGAGTAACACAAAATGAAGTTGAAACAATACTTCTTTCTTATTTTTTATTTTTTTTTTAATTTTCCATGTTATTTTTCATATTTTGAATAAAATTGTATCTCAAGCTTATGCTTGATGATTATCCCTCTGATAAGAGATGAATGAATATCTATTGTACATATTTCTATGATTGTTATAGTTTATAGTTTTAATTCTCACCACTTTTGGAAGTTCATAGCAGACTGTTAAGAAATTTGTAGAGAAAAACCGCCGATCTTTTAACTAAGATCGCCACACTTTTAACAAGGGAAGCTTTTATAACTTGAACACATATCATTTTTAACATACGCGCTAAAAAGAAAAACACACTTTAAACACACATAGCAACCAAAACCGACGCTTTTTCACTATTCTGAGATCATTTTCCAATCCGAACACTTGATTTCAACACAATGAGGGTAAGTTTCCACTTGTGTTGATCTTTTGAAAATTTTCTTAGGGTTTTTATGACCAAAAACTTAGGTTTGCTATGATAATCTGAATTATGGTTGTTTAATGCTTGATTAGGTGTTATCTTATATGATTATTAAGTTTGCCCCTTGCCTGGTTATAGAATTTTGATCACTATTGATTTAGGGTTATCTTTGACCTAAGACTTGTGAATGCCTATGCTTATAGTACAATGTAGTTACTTAAGACATATGACATGAGTTTAAGATGAACTAATGCATGATTTAAGAGATTTTAAGAGAAATTTTGAAGAGTTGCCTTCGATACATGATAAAATTGATATATGATGCTTTAACTGGTTAATAGTTGAACCATTATGCATGGATAGAAACTTATGATTGCTTATATGATGTAACGATAGTAAGAGGGTGAGACTGAGATGATTATTTAGCCATGAAAAAGGTTTTTCGATATAAGAACAGAGCACTGAGTGTGAAGAGTGATGAGTGCTCAAACACTCATCATTTTTTGTCTAATCTGAACTGCAAAACATACAAAAACACTCAGAAATGCATCAAAATACTGAAAATATTTCAAAATTGTGTTTTATATGTTTTAGATGCAAAATGAGCAAAAACAGACAAAAAACGTACAAAGTTTGCAGAATTGGTAGTTTCAGTCCCCCAACTTTCAAAAATTGGCAAAACTAGTCCCTGGTCATTCAAAAAATGGAAAATTATCACCAAAGGTCATTTTGAAATCATAAAATGTCATATTTAGTCCTTTGGTGAAAAATCTCAAAAGTTTTGAAAAATTACAATTTAGTCCCTGGAGTTACAGATATTGACAAAATTGGTCCCTGGTGGGATATTTTTGGATGGAAAACCATTTTTAATCCTTGGAAGTTTAAAAATATTCAATATGGACCCTTGGATAAAAGTTTTTCACAAAATGGCAAGAATGGTCCCTTAATTTTGAAAAATGTCATTTTTAGTCCCCGGGAAATTTTGAAAAATGAAAATGGCAAAAGATGGTTTTTGAAATATTGGTGATTGGCAATTTGGTCCTTGGTATTACTTTTGGGGAATTTCATTTTCAGTCCCTAAACCTTTGGTAAATTACAAAAATGGTCCTTGTGATTAATGTTACAACCATACGGACCCTTTTATTAGTTACAACCCAAGTCCAATACACCCTCCCCAAGCCCAATCACCAACCAAGCCCACAATACAAATAAAATACACCCCGTCCATTTTAATACTCCACCTCAGTCAACTCCCTTCTTTGACTTTCACCCCTAACCTCCCACTTGTTCACTGCTACTACCCTCCAACACCTGCCAAGCCCCATCCCTAGCTCACCTTTTCCCCATCCCATGTTCCCCTAGCCTCCACTATGTCCCAAAGATCATTAATTGCCCTTGAATTGCTCCAAGTTACATATACCTGTCAAATGAGAAATTTCCCGCCAAAAAAGGAAAAGTGCAAGAAAGTCTTCCAAAAGCCTTGGACTTTGGTGGGATTTGCAGAGGGCCCCACATTGGTCTATATTAGTCAAGAAAAAGGAAGAGAGAAGCAAGTAGAAAGTAGCAGTAGTGTAGTTTAGAGTAGAAAAAAAATCGTTTTTTATGTAATTCTCCCTTCTAGTGTAATTTTTAGATAAAAAAAGGTTGCATTAAGTCTGGTTCATGTATTTTTAAGCTATTTCAATAAACAATTTCAGTTCTTAAAGTTAATATCAGTTTATGCCAATTTGTCTTTAAAAATCTCAATTTAGTCTAAAGCTGTTAAAGTTGTTGATATTTGGTTGTTTAAACTTGTTTTGGTCTAAGATAAGCTTTAATAAGCTTACTAAGCACTAGAATCAGTGCCAAGTCAAGGAAACAAGAAAATCACAAAAAATAAAGAAAAATAGAAAAAAAAATAATAAAAAAGAAGAAAAGAAGGTGAAGAAAGCAATGGAGCAGAGTATATTCTTGATGGTCCTGGTTTAGAAGCTTTGTAGAAAGCTCTTAGGATTGGTATTGATCATTGGTTCTTGATATCTGGCAGGAAAGCCATTTGTAAGTGTAATTTCTCATTTCTGCTTTTTTACTATTCTAGTGCTTATTTGTGTGCTTTTGTACTTATCTAGTATAATCTAATCTAGTTAAAGCTTAAAATATAGTAATAGTTCATTAGAATCCATTGTACTTAATAATATAAGTTGACTGCCATTTTAGCTTTTTATATAATTCTAAGAGTTTGTAGGTTAAGTTTATGTTTCTCTGTTCATTTAATCTTATTTAATCATACTTAGTCAGTTAAAATCAGTAGCAGGTCCTTATCACCATTTTTCTTTGAAACATTGCAAAGACAGTCCATATAGGGGTGTTTGGTTTTACATGTTTCTGTGAGTTCAAGAGGTATTCTATTGTTACTTTTGGTTAAAACATGTCACATTAGGTCAAAATAACTTAGTCAAGCAAGAAACTAACTCTAGGTTTATTAAAAAGTAAAAAATAACAAAACAATCCCTTGATAGTCCACTGTAGCAACAGTGGGTGTCAAAAGCTTGCATACTAGCTCTAAATCTTCCAAAATAATCTCTAGCAACTCTATTACATCATATTGTAACATGTTCAAGTAGTTAGGATCATTAGAATCTCATAAAAGTCAAAAGTGCTAGTTTTCACAAAAAGTGAAATTGCATGTTTTTAGATTTTTCCAAAAACTCAAGGAATTTTATAGATTTTTGTATTGTGTTTCAAGCTTTGAAATTTTTAGGTCTAGTAGCCCCCCCACCTCATCTTCAAGTTCCACACTCTACCTTAATTTTGTGATTTTTTTTCTGGGCCCCACAAGCCCTCAAACAGGGCCACCCAGGCCACTGAGCTGCTGAAATTCAGCAGCAACATCACCAAAGACCCACCTTCTGTGGGTCCCACAGGACACCACAGTGGGCCCCACACTTCCCCCTTGGTTCCTTAGACTCCTTAGCTGGCCCTCTACACATTCCACCCAAGGTTGTGCCCCCAATCACCCCTAGGACCCACCTGAATCAGCTCCAAAGTTGTCCCATTTTCTAGTTTTAACTTGGGTCAAAATTGTCCATTTTGACCCATTGGTGTAATCTGAGCTCCAAGCTTGGTGTTTTCAGTTCCTTTTAGTCCCAAAAAGTAGTTTTCATCAAGTTTCACCTCTGTGGGTCCCACAGAGGCTCAAAAGCACCAAAAAGTCAAGAAAAGTCAACATTTGAGCCTTTTAGTGGCCGTTTTGCTTATTTTTGAGTTATAAGAAAAGTGTTTTTACAAAAGTTTCATGTTTTTAGGTATAAAATGCTGTTCCAAAAGAAAATCCAGAAAAAACCAATTTAAAATTAAGTGATAGTTTCTATTTAATATTATTTATATTTTTAATTTTCATTTTCAGCTTTTTCTTAAGCAACCTAGCATTTTTATATTTTTCTTAAATTCCTTGTAGGTTAATGTATTTTCAGTAATTTTTATAGATTTTTCTTTTGTCATCTAGTAATTTTTAGAATTAATAATAGTTTAATTAATAATTAGTTTTAAATAGAATAATTAGTTTTTATTAAGCAAAACCTAGTTTTTATATTTTTTATAGCTTTTATATGTTATAAAAAATTTTTAGAAATTTTATTAGAATTTTTACTGTTCATTTAGTATTTTTAATAATTTAAAATAGTTTAATTAGGTAATTAATAATTAATTAGTAATTAATTAATATAAAAATCACAAAAAGACAAAAATACTTATTTTTAATTTTAAAACTTATTTTTAGTTATTTTATAATTTTAGAAATTTTATTTTCACCTTTTTAGTATTTAATTAATAGTATATTGTATTTAAGTATTTTAATTATTAATAATAAGTAATAATTAGTATTTAATTAATAATAAATAATTAATTAGTGTTAAAATTTATTTTAATTTTCTAAAAATTTTCTTTTACCTTTTAGTTTGTAAAAAAGTCATTTTCACCCCCTGGGTGTTTTCAGATTTCCGTATTTATTTTTTATTTAGTGCGTTTACGTTTTATTTAAACGTTACGTACGCATTTTTAGGTTTAAATCGTTTCTGTTTTTTCTTAGCTTTCCCGTCTTATTCAGATAGCTTGTTTAAGCTATTTCTTCATATATTCCTTAGTTTAATCTCACTCAAACCTTTTCCTATCCAAATTCACCCGATCACGAAACCGTTTGTTAACCATCCACACCTCGTCGGGACATAACGACCCGGGGAAACACTATATTCCGCAGAGCATTGACTCTAGGCAGTTTGACCATCTTGACCACATCCGTGGTTGACGGTTTAGCATCAATCAAAGAGCAATAAAACCGCCGGTCTTATGGCTAAGACCACGGAGTTTTTATAAAAACCGCCGAGTATTTTCGCTATTTTGTCACGTGACCGCCGGTTTTATGATTTAAACCGCCGCTTTTCTGGAAATATTTGAACACAGAATACTTGAAACTTGCTTAATTGATTACACATTGAATGCTTGTGTTTTCTAACAGCTAATGTTGTTTGTTTGTGAATGTTTAAAGACTAAAACTACAGAGTATGATGATGAGGCTGGATCTTCTAAGCCAAGACAATCTAAAAGGAAGAGAGGGTCAGTATCTGTTGAGGAAGCTTTAATGTCAGTGGTCTCCCATCCTCATTTGCTTTGGAGGACTTGCAACACTGAGGCTAGGAGGGATTACAACAAAGTTTTGAGCACTCTGTACCAAAAAAGGCCATATACCCCATATCTGCTTAACTGGGAGGTTTTAAATAGGGTTGGTTGTGTAGATGAAATAGAGGAGACGTTAAGCATCAAGTTGGTGAGTGATGATGATGATAATGAGGTGTTACTTGTTTCAGAAGCCTGGAGGAAAGTTTTTGACATCGGGGAGAATGTGTATAAGGAATTATGTTTGGAGTTTTATTCCACTTTTAGTTTTGATGAGACAATAGGTGATGACAAAATAATGACTGAGAAGAGTATTTTCTTTAGATTGAGAGGATGGAAGCACTCAATGACACTGGCTAGTTTTGGAGTAGCTTTGGGATTATATACAGAAGAAGTTTCAGAGGATGAGTATTTTGAAGAATATTTCAAAAGAGGTGTCAAGAATGAAATCAGAATAAAAAATAAGGCATTGAATGAGTTATAGGCAAGGGTGAGTACAGAAGATAGTTTGATTTTGTCAAAGAGCAAGGTGAGCACCATAAGGAGGAATGTTTTGAAGGTTCTGCATAAGATGATTGTTTATTTGCTTTGCCAGAGAACAACTCAAAGAATGGAATGCTGGTTATTGAGCTTGTTTGAAAAGAAAAATATGGGTGAGTATGCAAATGTGTCCTGGGTTGTGGTACATTGGTTGAAGAAAAAAGGAAAAGGGAGCCATAGTGACAGTGAGTTGGTTTGTGGTCATCTGATCACAAGGTTGGCTAAAGGATTAAATGTATTCACTGAGGAAAATATGGCCACCTACTCTGCACCAACAGCTTTCAAAGCCTTTGACCATGTGACCTTAAGAGATTTGTTGGATGACAGAGGAAAGTTAAAGACTGATGTTGCTAGGCCAAGGATTGTTAGGCCACAACCACCACCACAGCCAAGAGCAAGAGGGAACAATGTCATGGAGAAAATTGAAAGAATGGATACAAGGATGGAGTTGATAGAAAAGAAGGTTAGCAGGATCTTGTACCATTCCGACAGGTATGCTTTAGCGTTGGAAGAATTGGGGAAGGCCCACAACATTACAATGGGTGATTATTGTCCACCTAGCATAGCTGAGCCGGAAGATGAAGCAGAAAACACACAAGAACAAGAAGAAGAGAGTGATAACAGTGGCAGTGAGAGTGGAAGAAGTGATGGTAGTGGAAGTGAATAAATTGGAAGTAGCAGCAGTAATGATGGAGATCAGGAGTGAAGACCATCGTGCTTTTATGGTTTGCACGGCGGGGTTGTTGTATGGGTTGCTTGATGATGAAAAATTTGGTAGACTGGTATGTTGGTCTTATTTCAAAAAATTTCAAAACATGTTTTAAACAATATTTGAATGGTCTGTAATTGGGTACCTTTGTTGGTACCCACTCAAAACAATTGCACCACCATGGCACCACCAGAACATGAAACAAAAACAATTTCCTATTGATACATAGGAATTGCGCCCTCGCAACAGGTTTTACCTCTCAAGGGATCTCGAGAAGCTTACAACCCCCACCAGGCGTAGTACCTGATCGCTATAGTATAGTATAGTGACAAGTACCGGGGGATTGATCGTTCAACTCAGGAATAGTGTCGCTAGGATTAGAAAGCCTACTAAACTAGGTCTAGAGGTGAGGGATGATTCTTTTTGTATTTTTATATTTTATGGAAACAAGTAAAATCTCGGGTTTTGAAGGAGTGGGTGGAATTAGTTGCTAGTCAACTAACCCAATTAATCTAAAGATGCAATCAAAATAAAATAACAAAAATGAAAATAAAACTATTATACTAATGTGGTGGAAACAATAATGAGGAAAGTTGTGTTTACTTAGATTTCATTACTCCCTAGATATATTTTTCAGGTTGATTAGCTTGTTACAATTACATGGATGACGGGTCATATTCCTTAATACTAGTCGTAGGGCCGTGTACAATATTCCCTAACTCTATAAAATCCTACTTCACTCCTATGTCGAGCCGTTAGAAGCTCCTAACATGGGATCATTTGAATTCTCTTACGCATTAAATACAGCCAAAAATCGTAGTACACCTCCGATCATGTTTCTTAAGACGTTCAAGCAAGTTACCAATGGAAGTCTGCCAGTTTTCTTAAGCCTAACATCGAATACAATCATCCGTAACAATTATAAACAAACAATCAACCCATAATCAACATCTAGGTTTCACTACATCTAAGCAAACACAAGAAAGATCTAGCCTAGCATGTTAAAGAGAAGACAAACGTAAGATATAATCACACAACACATAGACATATTGAATGATATGAATGAATGCTTATCTTTAATTGAACATGGAAGAATCAAGGGGTTGAAACCCTTGAAAATCTGATAAAATTCGGCCTAGGATTTATTCCCTCAAAGTTACACACTAATGAATGAAAATTGGAAAACTATATATAGACTTTACACTTTGACGGCGTCATGTATTAACTTGTGACGCCGTCAACTCGCCGCCATGATAAAATCGTATTGCCAAGATCCATTTGTGACGCCGTCATGTGGAGAATTACTCTGGGCCGTCACTAGTAATTGGACCTTGACGGCCTTGGTGACGCCGTCAGGCCATAAGCTTGAAAACTCTCTGGGCCGTCACGTTATAAGTTCCATATCCACCTTTTTTGTAAATCTTGACGCCGTCATGTGTAGAGGCTTGACCCTGTCAGGTACTGTTTCAGCAAGAAAATTTGATACTTTGCCGTTTTCTTCTTTTTTATGCTCCAAAAACGTCCAAAATGCTTCATTTTCCAGATTCTTCCTCAAAAGTACCTAAAATGACAAAACGAACGATTTAGGGCAATATTTGATCAAATAATATCGAATTCGGGCTTAAATGACCCCTTAAAAGCGGTACACTTTTCGCCTCATCAAATACCCTTACACTTCAGATTTGCTTGTCCTCAAGCAAATGCGCTTTTATTATAATCAAAATACAAGTTAGGGGTCATTTAACACTAATATAAAAGTAATTACAACAAATAATCGTTCCACTAAAAACCAAAAGCAAGCACGGAGGTCATACACTAGCACCTCACAAATAGTGTTTAGATACTCACATCTCTCGGGTGTAATAAAGTATATATCACAATAAGGAAATTGAAAACATCTCTCACTACCTGTCATAGCAAATAGATTACCATAGGCTTGGGAAAGGATCAAACCTCCACCACTTGGAGTAAGCACCTAGGATAAACTATCAAAGAGGTCTTTTAAAGGGTTATAACATTAGGTGTAGGGATATGGAAAACACGGTTTTGTTGGATAAAGGCAATATTTACTGGTGGCGAGTTAATCATCTTGGTTAATTACATGTACAATATGGCGTTGCTAAGCCAAGACTCGACTCGACTTAAGCTAATAAATCAAAAATAACAAAAACACAAAATAAACATAGAATGAAACAGGATGGTAGTCCGTATGTTTTTTTCTCTTTTCTTTTTCTATTTTTTTTTTCTTTTTCTTAATTTTTCGATTTTTTTTTTTTTTTTTTTTTTTTTTTTTTTTTTTGCATACACTCTTACCCTACCATCCAAAATAATACATCATAGGGAATGTACATTCCCCTTACACTTGAATTTTTACATACTTTACAATAAACCACTCTAATGACTCGAATCAAGATAATCAAAACACTTGGAGTACTTTTTAAGATTAACGCACGTATGGGGGTAATATATGATGTTCTTCCCCATTACTCCAAAACATAAGTACTTTACCCATAAGTCCCAATCGTCCCAAAGCAATTTGTACAAGATATGACTCGACTTAGCAACCATGTAATCAATTAGATAATTAACTAAGGGTTTAAACACATAACAATAATGCACTAAAGATGAGTGCATACACGGAAAGCTAAGGTGATTTGGTTGCACATTTGGGTGGGTTGTAACAAATTCTTCCTTTAAGTAAAATGCTTAAAGTCAGAAATGAAAAGATAGGCTTGGAGGGGTGTACTAGGGGTTTCGTGTACTAAAAATGAGTACAACGCTAAGGTGTGGGAAAATTAATTGACTTTACTAGTCAAGTAATATGACTTAAATGGTCAAGTAATTATGATACGGGTTTAACACAAGGGTGATCCTAATGCCTCTTATCATGTAGTAAATTCTACTACACAAATGCAGTCTCACTAGCGGTCTCGGGATGCATCACTAACGCAAGTTCTAGAATCTAAATGCTACCGGTACACTCATAAGCACTAATAATGAATGCTTTTCCTATCAAATCTAAAGGCGAACCTCACATATTTGGGTGGAAAATGTTTTTGAATGATACGGTTTTGTGCTAGTCATACAACTCCTATCCATGAGACGCTTGTTAAGGCTAAAGTTTCACTCCTAAATGTTGTAAAAAATTTTAAATTTGGCGCTAAAATTACACTAACAAGTATTTCTCTTAGTTTTATTACAAACCTACCATCGAACAAACAAACTCAAGTGCAATAGTATCCTATAAGGTATCATCATTTACCCTCCCCTTACACTTAGGATGAACATTATCCCCAATGTTCAATTAAAGGATGTAAAAGTAAAATAGGTAAAAGAATGAAATCAAATACTCCCCTGATTCGTTCTGTGTGGATAGTGTGTTAACAAGGTTAGATCTTCCTCCAAGAAAATGAACGTTCAAAGCTTCCCTTCCAGAAATATAAATCATCTTCTTGTCATATATAACTTGTTAAACCTGAGAAAACAATCAAGGCAACCTCGCGTAAAATCGGCGGCAATCTATATATACTAACAAATCCTAGAAAGCAATTTAAGATATAATGCTTGTGGAATGAATGTTTGCAGATTTCCTGGAGTTTATAAAACTAAAGAATCAACAAAAACTTTTAAGACTCCGTTAGAAAAACAAAACTCGCAAAATTTCCAGAATTTTACACGTGACGCCGTCAGGTATTAAATCCTGACGCCGTCAGAAGTGACCTGCAGAAATCTTTATGTTAAGTTTCCGGAAAATTTCTGGAAAAACTTATGTCCTACTTCCTGGAAAATCCTGAAAAACATTATTATGACTTGATACAAGCATTTGACTCTAACAAATACTAATATATATGTTCATTTAATATTGTGGCGAATCATGATCATTTTCGTTCTTAGAAACAAATTTGGGGTTTCCCCTTACACTTAGCTTTTGTAAAATACCTTTATATGAAGTTAAGACGAAGTTAAACAACAAAGTAAAGCATTTTCACAATTTTAGTTTGAAGCATGATCTTCCAACAATAAAATTAAAGCATGCATACGGAAACAAATAACATCAAAGAAATAAAAATCAAACAAATAAAAACACACAAAACATGGGTTGCCTCCCAAGAAGCGCTTGTTTTTGTTCGAGTCACGAGCCTGACTCTACCCTTATTTAACGGAAATAGGGGAGGTTTTCCCTGCACTTAGGATTAAGTGCGGGTGGAAGTAGCGATACACACCCTTAGGGTGGAAATATGCCACGTGAGGAAAGAGTGGTGGATGAATTATATGCTCAAAGAGGTGTGCTCCTATCATCATAACCTTACCTAATTTAATCGGGTTAATGGGTGGATTAAGATTTTCTCCTAGAAAGGGATCATTTTCTATCAACTTCGAGAGACTCCTAGTTGGGGATCCATCTTAACCTAATAAACCCAGTTTAAACCCATAATAATTTTTGTGATCAATCATAAATAGGTGATGTAAGCATGTAAGGTCATTTTCCACTCCTATATTGGCTTCCTCTCTACAAGGCTTAGAGTCCATTACCTTTTTCCTAAGACTACCCGGACTCTATGGTTTGATGGGTGGATCGGGACCTATTTCAATTCCTAAATTTTCATCCAAGGATAGAAGATTAGGTAACGGTTTTGGTTGAGGCTCCGATTCATCAAAACTAGGAACTTCCTTAGAACTGGAAGAAAGGTCATCACTACAAGTGTTAAAACCTATGTTCTCAAGTTGTGCTTGGTCCAAGGGTTCTACCTCAATTGGGGTTCCTATAGTCTCTTCTACTTCTTTCGGGTAAGTCACGGTTGGTGTGTATGCCTCAAATGATGGTAGGACTTGTAGAGCACTGAGTGGGCTTATATTATCCACCTCATCCTCCATTGTATCAAGATTATCTATGTGTTCATCTTGTATTATGGTGAAATCAAACCACTCCGTGCACCTAGGTATCTCATCTATAGATTTATTATCCCCAAACAAACTTCTTGCTTGTTCCCTCAAACTTGCTATCAATTGATCCGTAACTATAACACCCCCAATTTCGTGATAAGCAACGGAATTCAAACTGGGTGTTACTCGATGGCACAATAGTTATAACAATAGAAAACAAACTCTAATTGAGTCATTTTAAAAGATTTATCATTCGAATTATATAAATATCAAAGTTTACAAAATGAGGTCCCAGTAGTTTCAAGGTTTAGTAATTACATTAAATGAGTTTTCGAATGATAATAGAATCTTTAGCCTTCTTGAGTATTCGTGCTCCTTCGTGCCAGCCTCATTCATTATGGACCTGAAATACATGCTTAAAGTGTCAACACAAAGGTTGGTGAGTTCATAGAGTTTGTGGAAATAGTTGTGGAAACCTTGTAAAATTATCGTGACAAGTATAGGTAAATACTAAATGTAGTTCTTAAAACTTTTGAGTGTATGACTATTTTACTAAATACAATATCACATATAGGTAGTGTTTCTGCTACTCGTAATTTGGACCAAGTCATGTTTGTCTCGTAGTTGGACCAAGTCCTGTTTGTTTTGTTTGCTTGCTCTAACTGAGTCAACTTAATGATTGCATTAATCGCAATAGATCTAACCATAGTATTCGTACTCACTACGCATAGTGCTTAATGGTCCAAGATATAGAAACTCTAAGTATGGAAATAATGTTACTTAGCATAAATAAACATTTAGTTCAGATACAACACATAGTTAGCAAATAATCAAAATTGAAATTAAAATTAGTTGAGCATGTATCTCCCCCAAAGAGTTTATAAAACAAGAATAAAAATGGGGCTATGACTCACCGTGAGTTGGATGATGTTTAAGGATATAATGAAATCATTGGATTAGCCGGGAAAACCTCTACGTGCAACCTAGAATGGAATGTTGCAACTTAGGTTGGAGTAATGTCTAAGAAAACATAAACGAGCCTATATATGTCTTTCATATTGTTCATGATGTAGTACTTTGATAGGTTGTGTATATCGTTATATAAAAATGGTTTATGAAACATGTTTAGTTTATGTCTTGTACTACCGTTCGGGCCATCATAATCCAGTGGTCATGTAGTAAACGTTCGAGGAGCTAGGACACTTTAAATCGTCAATCCAGCAACTCGTCAATCCGTTTACCCAAATGAAACCCCTCACATGAAGTTCCCTAGTGTTGTAGCAATCGATATGGAAAATATATGTTTTCGGTCATAAAAAGTTACATGTCCGAAGGTCGAATAAACATATGAAAGTTTATTTTGAATGAAGATTGTTATCTTTATAAGTCTAGTATGGATGTGATATTACTTGTAAACTTTCATGGTTCATCGATGGAGTAGATCCAAATTGTTTTGGGTTGTTTTGTTAAGTCTTAATGCTTTAGTTAATGGTTTCAGCTTAGAAAGCCTTGAGGTCTTAGCCGTGGCCTTGCCGTGGCTTTGGTCATGGCTACCATGGTCTTGAGACTCATCCTTGGCCTTAGCCATGGTTGTGGTCTCGGCTTTAAGGTCATTAGACCTCTTGGTTTTACTTAGCCATAACCAATACATGGTCCTTTGGGTATTAAAAGGGGCTGTTAAGAATTTGAATAAAAATATCACTCGTTATGCGTTTTCAGGGTTCGAGCTTCTTTGGTCTTAAACGAAAACATCGTTCCGGACAACTTTCTTGTTTTAACCTTTTGATGAAACAGACCAGAAGGGCCTCGTTTAATTAGGTCAGATCGCTTACAGTAGTGTATCAGCAGTTTCGGCATTATGGTTTCGCTAACTTCTTTTAGCCATATCTTTTGACTCGTGTACTCGTTTTAGGTGATTCAAATTGCTATGTTTTCCTTGTAAAGTCATCTTTAACAGTAGGTAAGTTTCTAATATCATGGTTATACTATTTTGGTCATGGTTCTCAATATAAGTCACTAGTTTCCTTGGTTACTTAATATATGTTAACTTGTAGTGTTCTTAACTTGTTTTAAATATTATTGTACATCATGAACACAATATAAAGATCATATATAGCATAAATGAAGTATAAGAATCATGAAAATGATGTTGATCATAAGAGTGAGCTAGGTTTTCTTACAATTTTTTTGGCCTTAATGAAAAGGGATACATGAACTAGGACAAGAACTAAATCCTTCAATCGAAAACCCTCGCTTCCAATCCTTTAACACAACTCTTGCAAACCTTTGCTAGCCTTAATATAACCCTTGTAATATCCTTGTAATCTCAGCTCTAATCTCCTTGTATAGTTCTTAATCCAACCATGGAATCATCAAAGTGGCACTGGATTTATGTACAGAATAACTAGGCCTTTAACTTTAGTATATTACTTGTTGCTTGAAGATTAAAGATGAATGATGTTGGTGATTTGTTGTGTTCGGTTATGGTGATGAAAAATGAAGGAGAATGAGTTTATTGGTCATAGAATGAAGTATATATAGGACTATTAGTCAAAAGAGGTGCAAAATGAAGACTTTATGATATTTTTGGTAGCTTAACTTGTAAGACTTAACAATTGTATCAATTCTAAAGGATCAAGACTCATTACTTAGGCACATGGCATGGTGAATCACCCTTATACACGTTCATATGATGGTTAGGGTGACTAGGTACTTAGTTTTGGTATTATCTTGTTTTACGAGGGTCGTTTAGTCCCGGTAACCGCTAACAGTAAGTTGTAAAGTCACAAAACTTAAAACCGGGTATCCTAGAAATATGAAACACTTAAAAATGTTAAAACTTATCAATATACTCTATATTAGCATATTAAATGAGTGATAAGTTTTATCAGGGTGTTTAATTGTCGTAAAAACCTAAAACCAAAATTGTTAAATATCTAGTTAAGATATTTAGGAAGAGAATTTCAACTTTACTTCTCTTAGTGAGATATTTTGAAAGATATTATCTAAATAATATCTAGTTAATGACTAGGTATAAGATTAGGCATGGAAATTTAGAATTCTCCTAGTCAAAAGGTGGTGCGGGTATCGGGAGTGAATAGTAAAAGTGAATAGTAAAAATAAATAGTAACCTGAAAATGCGAATTGTTAGTGTAACAACATCTGTTGGGTTGTCCATTTTTTTGGCAAGTATGGCACAATTCTCTATGGTTTCCCATGCTTCATCAGCACTTAATCCCCAAAGGTCCCCATCTGCAGCATGGTCAATGTCCATTTTGGTATAGTGGTCGACACGATAGTAAAATATTTCAATTTGGGACCACAGATCGAAATTATGATGAGGGACTTTTTGGAGTAGATATTTAAAACAAGCCCACGCATCATAGATAGGTTCATCTTGATGTTGTTTGAATATCAAGATATCATTTGGAGTGGGTGAATTACGTGGTTGGTAGTATGGTGGATTCGCGTTCTCCATAATGCTAGCGGAATAGTCAATGGAAAGGTTTTTACGAACAAAGACACAAAGAAAAGATAGACTAAAGAAAACCTATAAAAAAATAAAAATCTTACTAGAAAAGAATCTAGCAAGTAGACCTAATCAAAAGAAATTCTAACCTAGACAATAACTATTCCCCGGGCTGCGGCGCCAAAAACTTGATACGTGGGAATTGCGCCCTCGCAACAGGTTTTACCTCTCAAGGGATCTCGAGAAGCTTACAACCCCCACCAGGCAGTGTACCTGATCGTTGTAGTATAGTATAGTGACAAGTACCGGGGGATTGATCGTTCAACTCAGGAATAGTGTCGCTAGGATTAGAAAGCCTACTAAACTAGGTCTATAGGTGAGGGATGATTCTTTTTATATTTTTATATTTTATGGAAACAAGTAAAATCTCGGGTTTTGAATAAGTGGTCGGAATTAGTTGCTAGCCAACTAACCCAATTAATCTAAAGATGCAATCAAAATAAAATAACAAAAATGAAAATAAAACTATTATACTAATGTGGTGGAAACAATAATGAGGAAAGTTGTGTTTACTTAGATTTCATTACTCCCTAGATATATTTTTACAGGTTGATTAGCTTGTTACAATTGCATGGATGACGGGTCATATTCCTTAATACTAGTCGTAGGGCCGTGTACAATATTCCCTAACTCTATAAGATCCTACTTCACTCCTATGTCAAGCCGTTAGAAGCTCCTAACATGGGATCATTAGAATTCTCTTACGCATTAAATACAACTAAAAATTGTAGTACACCTCCGATCATGTTTCTTAAGACGTTCAAGCAAGTTACCAATGGAAGTCTGCCAGTTTTCTTAAGCCTAACATCGAATACAATCATCCGTAACAATTATAAACAAACAATCAACCCATAATTAACATCTAGGTTTCACTACATCTAAGCAAACACAAGAAAGATCTAGCCTAGCATGTTAAAGAGAAGACAAGCGTAAGATATAATCACACAACACATAGACATATTGAATGATTTGAATGAATACTTATCGTCAATTGAACATGGAAGAATCAAGGGGTTGAAACCCTTGAAAATCTGATAAAATTTGGCCTAGGGTTTATTCCCTCAAAGTTGCACACTAATGAATGAAAATTGGAAAACTATATATAGACTTTACACTTTGACGGCATCATGTATTAACTTGTGACGCCGTCAACTCGCCGCCATGATAAAATCGTATTGCATAGATCCATTTGTGACGCCGTCATGTGGAGAATTACTCTGGGCCGTCACTAGCAATTGTACCTTGACGGCCTTGGTGACCCCGTCAGGCCATAAGCTTGAAAACTCTCTGGGCTGTCACGTTATATGTTCCATATCAACCTCTTTTGTAACTCTTGACGCCGTCATGTGTAGAGGCTTGACGCCGTCAGGTACTGTTCCAGCAAGGAAATTTGAGACTTTGTCGTTTTCTTCACTTTTATGCTCCAAAAACGTCCAAAATGCTTCCTTTTCCAGATTCTTCCTCAAAAGTACCTAAAATGACAAAAGAAATGATTTAAGGCAATATTTGATCAAATAATATCGAATTCGGGCTTAAATGACCCCTTAAAAGCGGTACACTGTTGGATCGATATACTCCGACCAAACTACTTTGTAGCTTGTAAGGGCTTAACAATATTGAGTAAACTCAACACTATTAATATTGAAACACTGTTTTGACCTTGTAAAGTATGCGGAATCTACTAACACAAAGCTTAAGAAGAACTTTTATATTAAACCAAACTTGAACCTGATTTGTTACATAGTTTCACTAACAATCCCTAACTATTATCGACTTGTAAAGCTTCTAAGACTCTTAGAACTTCGACTAAAACTTATATCCCTAATACCATCATAAGGCTCCTTATATAGATAACCTTAAGTCGGTTTACATCATCTACTTGAACGACAAGTAATTATCCCTAACTAATTCTAGAATATTCATACAATATTACATATTAATCCTTTAATCAATATTGCACTTAAGTCTTTATACTCTTTGAAGTACTTTGAATAATCTTCAATATGCAGCAGTACTTTGACTTTAATCTTCAAGCAGCACCTTGACGCAGCAATACTTTGAAATACAGAAGTACCTTGATCTTTATATCCCAACAATAGCCTTATTGCAAAAGCCAAAAATAGCCTTATTGCTTCAATCCTTGCCACAGGAGCAAAGACTTCATAATAGTCTACTCCTTCTTCTTGTCTATATCCTTGAGCCACTAACCTTGCTTTATTCTTAATAACATTCCCTCTTTCATCTCTTTTTACCCTAAAGACCCATTTTGTTCCAATCAGTCTCTTACCATCAGATAAGTCACATAATACCCATACTTCTTGAAGTTTAAACTGTAAGAGTTCTTCTTGCATAGCTTCAACCCAACTCTCCTTGGATAATGCTTGTTTTATATTCTTAGGCTCTTCTTGAGACAGAAAACAAGCAAATAAACACAATTTCTGATCCTTGTGATTCACCCTGTTTGGCTTGTAAATAAAGCTAAGTAAAGAAGTATGTTGTTGTGACATAGTCTTAGCTTTAGTTCTTGCGAGCACTCCTGAAGTTGAGGGTACAATTATCTTGCTGACAGGATGATCTTTGTGAATTCTTAGAGTAGGAGATGGAGAGACTTCAAGATTATCTTCCAAATTAGTGAGATCATGATCTTCATTAGAATCTGAGAAAATGCCTTCTTGATCCAATTCATCATCAGTGTCTTCTAAGTCAGGCTTGTTTTGATCATTCAAATCATCAGTATCTTCTAAGGCAGGCATGTTTGGATCATTAACATCATCAGTATTTATCCAATTTGAAGTATTTAAAGGTTGAAAAGTACTTTCAAATGGATCATCAGTACTTTGGGGTAAAGTACTGTCAGTGCCTTTAGCCTTCTTCTTTTCTGCTTCATAAGCTCTCCTTTGATCATCTTCATAGGACTTAGCCATTGTTTCTAGAATAAGCATCCTACTAAGTTCATCTTGGATGGCTTGGTCTTCATCAGATACTGTGGTCTTTGGTGGAGCAAGACTTTGAGGATCAACAGTACTTTGAGGTTCAACAGTACTTTGAGGCTCAGAAGTACTTTTCTTCTCATCATTGACTTTATCATTAGACTTATCTTCAGATCTTAAATTAACATTATGAACAATGTACTGTGTTTCTTCTTCAGTGGGAGCAACTTGATTTTCTTCCCTAACAGGTACATAGTTCATGGATGAAGACATTAAATCAAGATCAAACATCTAATCAGGACCTTTACCTTTATGATTTTCTTGCTCTTCTAGAAATTCAACATGAAGACATTCTTGAACCTTCTTTGTAGCCCTGTTGTATACTCTGAAACCTTTGTTATTGGTACAATATCCCAATAAGTATCCTTCATCTGATTTCCCATCAAATTTGCCCAAATTATCAGCAGTGTTCAAAATAGTCAGGGGACATCCAAAAGGTTTCATAAACTTGATACTAGGTTTCTTTCCCATGAGTAACTCATAAGGTGTCTTCATTTGAGGCTTTGTCACAGATACTTTGTTCAACACATAACAAGCAGAACTTATAGCTACAACCCAGAATGGAACAGGTAATTGGGAATCTGCAAGCATTGTCCTTGCTGCTTTTATCAGAGTTCTATTCTTTCTTTCTGAAACTCCATTTTGCTGAGGAGTTCTGGCAATACTGA